>JAJOON010040389.1:0-15466 GCA_029582645.1 Solanum megistacrolobum
CCCCCCCCCCCCCCCCCCCCCCCCCCCCCCCCCCCCCCCCCCCCCCCCCCCCCCCCCCCCCCCCCCCCCCCCCCCCCCCCCCCCCCCCCCCCCCCCCCCCCCCCCCCCCCCCCCCCCCCCCCCCTCAAAGGCTGGGATTTGGGTGTTGGGAGAAAATTCGACGTTGAAATGCTACTTACACAACTCTTCCCTACTTACACTAGGAAAAATAATTTTCCTCAATTTAAATACTAGTTATTTCCATGAAAAAAAAAAGAGTATTTTCCAACTCATTTTAACTAACAAACCATAATAAAATTCAAAAATATTTTTTTAGAAAATAGTTTTCTGCATACCACAAAGGCACAAACTTTATAAGTCACCAGTAGAGGACTTTTTTATATATATAGAATAGGAAGAAAATACATTGTTCAAACTGCAAAATGTTTAAACCACAACTCGAATCAGCTCTCTTCATTGTGCTTTTTGTTCTTTCTCCCACTTATGGAGATTTCGATTCATTGCAACTGGTGTTAACATGGCCAGCATCATTTTGCTACCCCAAGAATTGTGCTCGAATAGCTCCAAACAACTTTACGATTCACGGCCTTTGGCCGGATAAAGAGGGAACACTTCTGCAATACTGCAAGCCAAAACCTACTTTTATATTAAACAAGGTAGACAAACGTTATTTTCTTCAGAACCTTACCGTTTCTATTCTGTTCAATTTACTGAAAATATATTCTTTTCAAAAAATTTACAGGATAAGATGCTTGATGATCTTGACAAAAACTGGATTCAGTTAAGGTATCCAGAAGAGTATGGTCGAAAGGAACAACCTTTATGGCAATATCAATATCTAAAGCATGGATCCTGTTGTCAGAAAGCCTACGATCAAAACAAGTATTTTAGTCTAGCTTTGCGCTTAAAAGACAGGTTTGATCTTCTGAGAACTCTCCAAATACATCGAATTGTTCCTGGATCAAGTTATACATTTAAAAGGATATTTGATGCCGTCAAGACAGTTACTAAAACAGATCCTGACGTCAAGTGTACAAAAGGAGCACCGGAGCTATATGAGATAGGCATATGTTTCACCCCAAATGCAGATAGTCTGATTCCTTGTCGTCAAAGTGAAACATGCGACAAATCGAAAGACATCTTTTTTCGAAGATGAACAATTCCATTCGTTTTTATTTTATATGTTTAAGTGTTATGAAGTACAAAACTTACAGAATAAATTGTTATGAAATACAGAACCTACAGTATAATCTAAAATATCAAGATTATAAGCACTTTGAATGACCAGGTTGGAAACTTTTCAGAACAAAATATCTTATTAATTGATGAGAATCATTTTCCAGTTGGTATACTTTCTACCGTGTCCACTATTATTACAGACCTTCTCATATTGATTCTCCTTTGGAAGTTGACGTAGTATCTTATAGGCACGTGAACTCGAATGACATATCTGGATGGCTGGACCTATATCTAGTGACGGTGGCATACCCAAGATTTTTTCTAAATGGTGTCATCATGTGAATTTTATGAGAAAATATTTTTCTTAAAAATATGAAATTTTGATTAAATTAATAACAAAAATTTAAAAATTGTCTACTCTTTTAAATAGATAATAATTACAAATTGTAAATTAAATCATTCATGTCTTCATATTATAATAAAATTTTATACAATATTATTCAACATGAGATTGTATTGCAAATAAATGATTAACGTCTTTTTAAAAAAATAAAAAAAAACATATGACCATATGACCTCCTTATTGCAATCATGATCATTTGGATGATATTTTCGAATAGGTAATCTTTCCCCCGGATCAATCCAATGAACTTAAATCAATTCCTTTATTTCGTACATATTTGTTTTTGACTCATTAGCTTGTTCTTCCAATTCAGTTGAAGCTTGAGTAGTTAAAATTGACTTTGAACGTTTGTAATTTTTTTTAGAATAATACATCTGCATTAAATTAAGACTAATTTAGTATAAAATGATGTAATTTGCACAATTAGTAATTGAGGATCAAATAATAGAGGATTGCCGACAATTATAATCAATTTAATGAATTCTAAATTATTTCATTATAACAAGCAAATAGTAAAAAATAAAAAATTTATTATGAACAAAAAAAAATTAAACACAGAATAAAAAAATAGAATAACAAAAAAATACTAACATGGTGTGGAGATTCGAGATGCCAAATAACAATGATTGATGAACATGAACGGAAAGAAAATTGAACAAACTCACAAGTCAGAGATATACAAATACAAGGATTTAAGGAGACCACACTATTTTTATTTAACTATAATTCTAATTGATAAAGGATTCAAAGATTTTGAGTTTTATTTTAATTCTAAAAAAAAAAGTAGTTAGATTTTGAATGAATTAGAGTGGATCGGTAGGTTTTTAATGAAGGGGACCTATTGTTTTAAATTTTAAAAGAAAATTTTAATAAATTTAAGAAAAGAACAAATAAAATGTGAAAAGAACAAAAAAACTCCTTGAATAAAAATGGAGAAAAAACAAAAACCCCCGTAGGGGATCGAAGTCGAACTAATGACGTTGCACCTTAAATGCAACGCCTTTGCCATCTGAGATAGGAGTATTTTGTTCTAAGGGTGTCCTTTTAATTCTTTTACCTTATTTTTATTTTTTTATATAGGTATTTTCCGTAAGAATTTTCGACAAAATCGTGTCACATGACACACCATAGGTATAGGTAGATCCGCCCCTGTCTAGTGATCACGGATCAACTATAAATATATAAGCGCAATAATGCGTTATTATACTTGAAATTACGGTCTAGGATATTGTAGGAAATTTGGCCCCACTCATAAAGTGTGCTTTAAGGTCCATTAAGATAATAAGTTAGCCCTAATAAGTTCTACAGAAACTCACATATAGGGTGTGTTTGGTTTGAAGGAAAATGTTTTTATGGAAAATATTTTTCGTAGAAAATGTTTTCTTGAAAAGCAAGCTAATTTCTAAATTATTGTTTCATGTTTAGTTTGTGAGTAAAAAATATTTTCCGAAAAATATTTTTTAATGTTTGGTTGGTGAATGAAAAATATTTTGCAGAAAATAATTTTTATTTTTGGCTTGAGACTAAATGATACTCCTTTGTAAAATAATTTATGATCCAAAAATCAACCTCGATAATTGATCTAGGACCCAACTTCGACACCCAAACTAGGACAAGACCCCGATGAGTGTTCCGAAATCTGACCCTAAAATCTGACTCTGGACCTGACATAGCTCTTACTCTTTGATTCAATTAGGGGAGAAAGTCTTTCAACCTAAGAATCCTTTCTATGTGAGAAAACCTTTCCCATCATGCTAGTTATGTGTTTATGAGAATATCCTTTCACAACACAACATCTTCATTGGTACTTTACTCTCAAAGCATCCTTAAAACATTTGCATAAATTTCATAAGAAAATGCATAAGTCCACAATTTACCTCTTGAGTATCAAAACCCACCTTCAATCATCAACGCTTAGAAAACATGGGTTAGATATGGGTTTCATAATAAATACATGTAAATCTAGCAATACATGCTTAATTTCATAAAACTCTTCCTTGAAGATCAAAATCCCACATCATATGATTTATAACTTGGAAACATGGGGATTACATGGGTTCATGGGGAAATCATCATAAAATCATCATGTTTCATCAATTCATGCATAAGAGATCATAATTCAATCATTTAAATCAATAATGAAAAGAACCCATGACAATAGAAGAAAACCGTTACTCAATTGGAGAATCCTACCATTAGAAATAGAGGAATTTGGGAACTCCGTGGATGGAAGGAATCCATGGATGAAAACTATCATACCTTGAATCCAAATGCTAGCTTTCAATGGAGGAATTCAGACCTTGACTTGAAACCCTAGGTTGAATCCTTTTCTTCTTCAACTTTCTAGAGAGAAAAATATTTTGGAGAGGAGATTTGATCTTCTTTTGTGAATTTTGAAAAATGAAGTGAATGGGCTAATTTGGGGGTTGAAAATACTTATGTATGGGTCTTACTGAAGGATAAAATAACATCGTATAGGAAATAATTAAATAGGAAAAGACCCAACTGCCCCTAACATTAACTGTCGAACCCCTACCCATGACTCACCACTGACGGACCATGGACTAACCAACGGTCCATCCTGCACACTCGTCGTTGGTGGTCAGAGAATTTTTCCTAGTCCTACGGCTCCTGGATCACGATGCGTGGGCCCATCGGCGGTTCGTGGTCCACCTGTGGTTCATGGCCTAGGCAACTATTGGTGGCCATTCCACGGACCCACCTATGGTCCGTGGTTCAACCCATGGGCCGTGTTTGGCCCTCGTGGTTGGCACCTTGAGGTTCTAGTAAAATGCTATTAGGCCCTTTCTTAGATCTAGGGTGTTACAACATCTGCCCCTTAGGATCATTCGTCCTCGAATGAGATTAAAAATTGTTCTAAAAGGTTAGGAGAGGAACTGACAACCCAATCTATGAAACTTCATCTAAATGCATATCACCAAGGAGGAATTATTGACTCCAAGCTAAGACAATATCAAAAAATCATAAGAGGGGTGAAACTAAGTCTAACAGACCATCATGCATGAAATGCACAAATCAAGGAGGAAACATCAACTCCTAGCTAATCATACTCAATGCATCATAACTAAGTAGGAACTACATCTAGAAACCCAATAGCTAATCATACTCAATGCATCATTACTCATGTTCAAGGAGGAACTACCTTCTCCAAGCTAAGCATGCTCAACACAATCTCATAGAGCCTATATGCAATTCACTCTCAAAAAGCTTATCTAAAGCATGTTCATCGATTCATCTCATGAAGTTTTTAGGCATCCATACTCAATGCACAACAACATGAGGAAAATCAATCATGTAAACTCATTTTCTTTCAAAACACAAGTTTTCATGAACATGCATAACATAAGGAAATCATGGAAACACATAAAACACATGACTCCAAAACAAAGGATAAACCAAGAGGAACTCATTACCTCAAGCTAGAGTAGGAGTAGAAGGAAAAAGATGAGGGTATCGGGAAATCACATCGGCCTCGGCCTCCCAAGTAGCATCCTCAACTAATTGATTCCTCCATAATACTTTTACGTAAGCTATTTCCTTGTTTCTCAACTTCTTAACTTGTCGATCTAAAATCACAAATGGAACTTCCTCATAAGAAAGACTTTCATCATCTCTGAACCCTTCTAAGGTAACTATGAACGTCAGATCACCCACATATTCTTCAACATAGAGATATGGAAAACTGGGATGCACCGATGCCAACTCATTTGGCAATTCTAGTTCATAAGCAACTTTACAAAGACGTCTCATAATCTAATATGGGCCTACATATCGGGGACTAAGCTTCTCCTTCTTATCAAACCTCGTCACACCCTTCATGGGTGAGATTTTCAAGTAAACCCAATCATAAACATCAAACTCTAGATCCCTTCTTCTCACATCTTCATATGACTTTTGTCGATTTTGAGTCGTTTTCAACTTTTCTCTTATAAGCTGAACTTTATCTATCGCCTCTTATACCAATTCGGGACCTATTAGGGAAAATTCACCCACCTCAAACCAACCTATAGGAGATCTATACCTCCTACCATATAATGCCTCAAATGGAGCCATATCAATACTCGAGTGGTAACTATTATTATAAGCAAACTCAACCAATAGCAAATGGTTATTGCAATTACCCTTAAAATCAATCACACAAGCCCTTAACATATCTTCCAATGTTTGGATAGTACGCTCTGCTTGCCCATCGGTTTGGGGATGAAAGGTCGTATTAAGTTTAACATGAGTACCAAGACCCTTTTGGAATGACTTCCAAAACTGAGAAGTGAATTGGGTACCGATCGAAAATAATGGACAAAGGCACTCCATGAAACTTTACCATTTCAATTAAGTACATCTTGGCATAGTCCTCCAGCGAATAATAAACCTTGACGGGAAGCAAATGAGTCGATTTCATCATCCAATCTACTATAACCCAAAAACAGTCATGTTGTCGCCGTGTGCGAGGCAAACAAACAATAAAGTCCATGTTCAAGTCTTCCCACTTCCATGTAGGACTGCTAATATGTTGGGACAAAACTCCCGGTTTATTATGCTCAACCTTCAGTTGTAGGCAATTTGGACACTTATCCATGAATCCCGCAATATCATTCGTCATCTCATTCCACCAATAGACCTCCTGTAAATCACGGTACATCTTGGTGGCTCCCGGGTGATTGGAATACCGTGAACTATGGGCTTCTATCAAAATATGTTCCCTCAAGTCGTCCACATTTAGAACACATTAACTCCCTTGATATCTAAGCACACCATCTCCCCCTTGGGAGAAATCCTCAACGGATTCCTTAAGCAACTCTTCTTTCAACTCTTCCAAAATTGGATAAGGACCTTGCTTGGCTTTCACATCTGCCACAAAAGATGATTCAAAACCTTTGTGAACCATAACACCACCTTTGGTGGAGTCCACTAGTTGAACACCTAATCAGGCCAATCTATGAACATCTAGAACCAACTCTTTCCTTTCTTCTTCAATATGAGCAACACTACCCATAGATAAGCGACTAAGAACTTCCGCTAGCACATTAGCTTTACCGGGTGATAAAGAACACTCATTTCATAATCCTTCAATAACTCAAGCCACCTTCTTTGATGAAGATTTAGATCTTTTGATTAAGCAGATACTGCAAACTTTTGTGGTCGGTAAACACATCTCCATGAACCCCATACAAATAGTGTCTCCAAATCATTAAGGCAAAAACGACCGCGCTAATTCAAGGTCTTGAGTAGGATAATTATTTTCATGAACTTTAAGTTGCTTTGTGGCATAGACAATAACTTTCCCATTTTGCATAAGAACGCACCCTAGCCCAATTCTCGAGGCATCACAATACACCACAAAACCATTTGTCCCTTCCGGTAAGGTCAATACCAGAGCGTAAGTAAGTCCATCCTTAAACACTTGGAAACTGTTCTTACATAATTCAGACCATATGAACTTATCCTTCTTCTTAGTCAAAGTCGTCAAAGGAGAGGCAATTGAAGAAAATCCCTCAACATATCTTCAATATTAACCGGCCAAACCCAAGAAACTTCTTATGTCCGAAAGAGTTAGAGGTCTAGGCCAACTCTTGACCTCATCCGTGTTTTAGGATCTACCTCAATACACTTACTTGACACAATATGACCAAGGAAAGCTACAAACCTTAACATAAATTCACACTTGCTAAAGTTTGCAAAAAGTTGGAAGTCCTTAAGAATTTGCAACACGATCCTCAAATGATCAATATGCTCATTCTTACTCCTTGAGTAGATCAAAATATCATCAATGAACACAATCACAAACATGTTAAGGTATTGCCTAAACACCATATTCATCAAATCCATAAACGCCGCCGGAATATTAGTCAACCCAAATGACATTACAAAAAACTCATAATGACCATACCGAGTTCGAAAAGTCGTCTTCAGAATGTCATCTCCTTCACCCTCAATTGGTGATAACCCGATCGAAGATCAATAGAGAAATAACTTGCTCCTTGAAGTTGGACAAATAAATCATATATCCTTGGAAGAGGATACTTCTTCTTAATGGTCACCTTGTTCACCTATCGATAGTCAATACACATACGAAGAGACCATCTTTCTTTCTAACAAACAAATCTAGAGCACCCCATGGAGAGAAACTCGATCGGATGAAACCCTTATCCAATAAATCTTTCAATTGTTCTATCAACTCCTTAAGTTCTGTCGGAGCCATACAGTAAGTAGGAATAGAAATAGGTTGCGTATTTGGGAGAAGGTCAATATCAAAGTATATATCCCGCTCGGGAGGAATATCGGGTAGATCATCTGGGAACACTTCCGGAAACTCATTAACAACGAGGATCGACTTGAGAGAAGGGGTTTCAGAATCTACATCCCGCACCCTAACTAGATTGTAAATGCAACCATTAGAAATCATCCTTTTAGCTTTAAAATAAGAAACAAACTGACCCCTAGGCATAGAATTTCCCCCCTTCCACTCATGGATACACTCATTCGGGAACTGAAACTTCACTACACTAGTTCTACAATCAATAGAAGCGTAACATGGGTGCAACCAATCCATACCAAGAATAACATCAACATTTAACATATTAAGCTCTACTAAGTCAACAAGAGTAACTCTATGGAACAAGGAAACCGAATACTTTATATAGACCCTCTTATCCACAATAAAATAACCAACAGGAGTAGAGGCAGACAAAGGTTCTAACAACACATCCGGAAGAACATAAAACCTCATAGCCACATATGGCATCACCAAAGACAAGGTAGCACTAAGATCAAGTAAAGTATAAACATTAAGTTGGAAAGACTTTCAACATACCGTTAACCACATCGGGATAACCCTTTTGTTCACCACGAGTCTGAAGTGCATAGAATCGATTTTGCTTAGGAGCATTGGAACCCAAACCACTAGGAGTAGCTTGCTTTCCCTCTCTTCCTTTAGCTATAAGCATCGGGAAATCCCTCATTTTGTGACCACTCTTACCATAACCAATGCAACTATTCATGCAAGCTAGGCACTTACCCTCGTTTTTTCTTCCACTCTTAGTACAAGTATATCTAGGCAACGAAGATCCACAACCATTACCTCCTTGAGGCTTAGGGATAGACACTCTATCTTTGATAAACTTAGAAGGAGTATAGGAGGACTCTTGACCAGAAAACCTTTGTCCAAATCTTGGACGACCATGTCCATCGGACCTTGCATGAGAGAAATTACCATTAACGGTCTTAGCCCTTAATACCTCTGTAGACGTTTCCTTAATTTTCTCCTCCTCAATTTTTTGAGCATACACCATGAGATGAGAGATGTCCATGTCATTAATGAGCATGGAGGTTCGGTACTCTTTAACCACCATTTCGGGCACACTCGAAATGAACTTACTAATCCTAGCCCTTTAATCGACAACCATCATTGGAGCATACTTAGACAATTGTGTGAACTTTACAGCATATTCCCTCACACTCATACTTCCTTGTCGAAGGTTAATGAACCCAACACTACAACAAAAATAACTTTTAGCGGTAATAAATATTGATAATAATAAAGAGTGCTAAAGTCTTTACCGATATTAGTTAAGTATCATTAGAACCAATGTCGCTAAAGGCTTTAGAGGCATATACAAATAATGCTAATTGCTGCTAAAAATACATATTTAGAGGCAATTAAGAATTAATTGCCGCTAATAATCATTTTTTATGTAGTGCAAGCACTTTGGTTTCCTTCATCTCAAGGGGAAAGAACCTATCAAGAAAAGCTGCCTTAAACTTCTCCCAACCCACATCTTCCGGTCTCCCTTTTTCCATTGGATATACCATATTTGAGCCAGACCTTTTAGTTGATAAGTGGCCAACTCCGCCATTTCCACCGGCGTAACTCCCGTGATCATCAAAACCTTATAGACCTTATCAATAAACTCTTGAGGATCTTTCTCAACCTTAGAACCATGAAACTCCAAAGGATTCATCCTAGTGAAGTCCCTCACACTTAAAGCCATCGTACCCAAATTTGGGTTCAAGGGAATCACTACCGCCCCATTGTCTTGGTCCATCATGGCATGAGCCAACACTTGAAAAGCTGTAAACTCCACATTACATACTTGTTCAGCCAAAGAATCGACCGAAACTTGAGTAGCTAAGGGAGGAGCTTCTTTTTCTGCATTCTCCCTCTCATTCCTTCTAGCACGAGCTCTTCTTGTAGCCATATCCTGAAGAACATATGATAAAGATTAGGAGACCTTATAGAGTTAAACTCTATCCCACGATTTTAGAGTAATGAAAAAAATGGAGTTTCCTAATCATCTTTTAGCCTATCATTCATAAATGTGGCGCGCTTTACACTCTTGAACAAGAATTTACTAGACGTGGCTTATGAGACATCCTAGGACCATTCTAAACATTATGCTCTGATTACCAAGTTTGTCACGACCCAGGGTACCCCCTAGATGTAACGTGGCGTATAGAACCCCTAAGGACTCCATACAAACCACTTAGCTCTCATGACATAAGAAATAGAAGAATTAGAGTAAAACAGTAGTCCAAGTCCAAAACATTTTATAAAATAAAGTGGAATTCTACAACATGTGTCTCATCATAGCCATCTAATACAATAGAATGAAATTGGACCTAACCCATACATCATGTTCAAAATAGAAATACATGAAAGAAATTGAAAACAAGAAAACTTCGTCTTCGAAGCATGAGGACTCACCAAAGCTCAGAAATCTTGAACACAACCACTAACCACGAAACTGCTGACCTTGACTGTCAGACCTTACATTTGGAAAAATGTAGCCAAGAGTATGCGTTAGTACAAAACATTTTACTAAGTATGATAGCCATGCATAAAATAGTTAAATCATGCTAAATGGGACATTTCATTTCATGAAATGCAGTTGACCAAGATAAAACATGACATAAAAGTGTTAGAAAACATAAGTCATAAAATCATGGTCAATGCAAGCTAACATCATCTTTAAAACCTTTTAACTCATATGTGATACTTCTTGAAGTAACCTTAGTTGATTGTTAATGTGGGGAATTAACCTTAACCGACATAGAAACCATGTGAGCTATAACATGATCCCCGGTGTCTGCCGCACCGAAAAGGGTTGTCCTACTTGCCAAGGTAGAACCTGAACTTCTAACTTAAGTGGATCAACTAGCTTATCAACCTATGGGGGCACATAGTTAAGGGATAAAAAGATTGCTACGAGAAACCCACCCTCTACTAACGGGATAGCTTCCATCTCATGAGATTTCTTCTAGAAACCCGGTATCTACTAACGAGAGAGCTTCCATCTCATTATCAATTTATTGTCGGTGCTACGCATAAATCCCACAGAATAGTCATTTCTTACTTGACCTCATTATTCATGGAAAGGTGTCCTTGGACAACCAATCCAAACTAGTTTAATTAGGATAGCTCTTATTCTTTGATTCAATTAGGTGAGAAAGCCTTTTAACCTAAGAATTCTTTCTATGTGAGAAAACCTTTCACATCATGCTAGTTATGTGTTTATGAGAATATCCTTTCACAACACAACATCATCATTGGTACTTTACTCTCAAAGCACCCTTAAAACATTTGCATAGATTTCATAAGAAAATGCATAAGTCCATAATTTATCTCTTGAGGTTCAAAACCCACTTTCAATCATCAAAACATAGAAAACAGGGGTTAGATATGGTTTTTATCATAAATACATGTAAGGCAAGCAATACATGCTTAATTTCATAAAACTGTTCCTTGAAGATCAAAATCCCACATCATATGATTCATAACTTGAAAACATAGGGACTGCATGGGTTCATGGGGAAATCATCATAAAATCATCATGTTTCATCAATTCATCCATAAGAGATCATAATTCAATCATTTAAATCAATAATGAAAAGAGCCCATTACAATTGAAAAAGCCCTAACTCAATTCGGGAATTCTACCTTTAGAAATAGAGTAATTTGGAAACTCCATGGATGGAAGGAATCCATGGATGAAAACTATCATACCTTGAATCCAAATGCTAACCTTAAATGGAGGAATTGACTTGACTTGAAACCCTAGGTTGAATCCTTCTTATTCTTCAAGTTTCTAGAGAGAGAAATATTTTGGAGAGGAGATTAGATCTTTTTTTGCGAATTTGGAAGAATGAAGTGAATGGGTTCCAGGACCCAGGGGTACCCCCTAAATGTAACACGGCACATAGAACCCTGAAAGGCACCATGTAAGCCACTTAGCATATCATAACATAAGCATAGAATAATAAAGAGTAAAAAAAAAATGCATTTCTAGTCCAAAATTTCATAAAGGAAAGCGGAAGACTAGACATGTCTCAACATAGACATCTATTAATATACTTGAATCAAATAGGGACACCGACCATACAACATAATCCAAAAAGGAAATAAAATAATGAAACTACTAAGTGAAAATATATGTCCTCGAATCATGAGGACTCACCAACAAGCTAGGAGAAATGAGAAATTCCAAGCTTTAGCCACAATGAGGACCACCTTGAGAACCGAACCCTACACTTGGGGAAAATGTAGGAAAATATGGGTTAGTATAAAATTGCATTAAGTATGATAGCCATGCATAAAAACCTTTAGAACATGCTAAAAGGGACATTTTAGCTGAATGTTGGCAATTTACGTTGAATACTGGCAATTTACTAAGTTAAATCATCATTTTGAAGATAATGGAAAAGCATAGGTCATGAGCCTATTCATTACATAGATCATCATAACATAAGAGAACATACCATAAGTACCCTCAAAGCATACTTGTGCAATGCATGAATAAGATCTCATAATCTCACCCATACAAAGGAAAGCTTCTTATGTAGCCACAGTTCATAATTCATATTCTTGTTCATAGTAGGAATAAGCCTTAACCGACATAGACCATGTGAGCTTAACATGGAATTCGGTGTTACCACCACCAAAAATGGTTGTCCTACTTGCCTAAGGTAAGACCATCATTTCTTATCTTTAGGTGGATCCACTAGATAAATATCCTATGGGGGCACGTCGTTATGGGATAAGGAGATTGTTACTAGAAACCCACCCTTTCTAACAAGGGAGCTTCTATCTCAAGAGATTGCTTCTAGAAATCCATCCTTCATCACAGAAGAGTTTCCATCTCATAGTCAATATCCACTCGGTGCTAAGCATTTATCCCACGGAGTACTCATCAAGTCATAACATGTTTCATTAGAATAGCCCATTAGATCATGCGTGAGAATAACCTTTCATCGTTCATGTCTACATATAACATTAGATTCAATTAGGTGAGAATTGCCTTTCAACCTAGAATCTCCATTATGTGAGAAAACCTTTCACATTATGTTCATTATTTGTTCATGAGAATAGCCTTTCAATCAAGTAACAACATTATCATAATCATATTCACTTTACTCTCAAAGTATTCTTAAAGCATATACTAAACTTCATAAATCATGCATAATTCTCATACTTTGCCCTTAAGGAATGAAATATTACCATCAACACATCTAGAATTACTACATTAGACATGGATAATAACATAATTCAAGTAATCCAACTATCACAAGCATAATCTCATAACATTCTTCTAAAATCAACAAAACCCGCATCACAACATCATAATTGAGTAATATGGGGATTTCATGGATTCTTGGGGATTTCAACATAAAACTATATTAAATCATCAATTCAATCATAATATAATATAACTAAATCATTAGAATCATTTTTAAAGGAATCCATGACTTGGAGTCAAATTCTAGCTTTTGGGGAATTACTAGTTTTGAAACTGAGTCAAAGGCTATCCATGGATAAAGGACTACCATACCTTAACAATGAATCCCAATGAATTTGATGAGAAGAATTTTTTCCTTGAACCCTAGCAACAACTTCCTTCTTCTTCTTCCTTGAAGTTCTAGAGAGAATTTTTGAGAGAAGGTGAACTTTTGGCATTTGATTTGGGCTTTTGGAAATAATTGGGTGAATGTGGGTATTTTGACTTAAAATGGCTTATATAGGTGTATAAAACTAAGGAAAAAACACTTCACTTTAATAAGACTTAAAAGAAGAATTACCCAAAACACCCCTCACTTTAAGTGAGCTTCTTAGGTGCCACGAGGGGCTCCACGAGCCATGGTCTCTTCCGTCGACTTGAGGTAGTGGCTAGGCAACATGTGCCTTATCCTATAAGCCCAAGGCAATCTCACGAGGGGCTCTACGAGGCGTGGTGTTTGCCACGAGTCGTGGTCCCTCTCGTGGGCCTTGAGATAGTGGTTAAGCCACTTCTCTCAACCCTCACACAACCAACTCCCTCTCATGTGCCTTCCTACGAGCCGTGAAGTGTCTCGTGAAGAGGAGCAACTTTTGGCCAGAGTTTTTGGAGGCTACGTCCTAGCCCTCCACAGGTGGCACCACGAGACGTGGTGTCCACCATGGGTCGCGAAGACCCTCATGGAGGTGGGAGCAGTGCCTTAGCCAACTTTTGGGCAGCCTTGGGCCCTTTACTTGGCCCTTGCCCATTTTCCTTGGCTCTAGCCTTTCTTCCTTGACGCTAACTCTCACGTTTAGCTCTAGTTTAGCCTACTAGTTTTTAGGGTGTTACAATATCTCCCCCTTGGGAACATTCGTCCTCGAATGACAATCTAGACACCTTACGAAAGTAAAGGCTCAAGACTAGCAGCCCATCATGCATGACACATCAAAATAATGCACAATTCAAAGGAGGAAATTTCAACTCCATCTCAAACATAATCAATGCAACACAAGGAAGTAGGATTTACCTCTAACAATCCATTATGCATGAAACTTAACATTTCTCATTTTCATAGGAGGAACTACCTTCTCAAACTAAAAGCATGCCCAACACAATATCATGGTGCCAATCTGCAATTACTCTCAAAAGCATAATAAAGCATGTTCATCAACTCATCTCATGAAGTCAAAAGGGCAACTCATACTCAATGTGCAACAACATGAGGAACATAAATCATGAAAACTCATTTCTTACTAAACATGAATTCTCAATAACATGCATAACATATGGAAATCTTGGAAAAACATATATAACACACATGACTCCCAAACACTAAAACTCAAGAGGAACTAATTACCTCAAGCTTGAATAGGAGTAGAAGGAAAGAGATGAGGGTATCTAGACTACTTATCAGCCTCGTCCTCCCAAGTAGCACCCTCAACTAAGTGATTCCTCCATAAAACCTTCCATAAGCTAATTCCTTGTTTCTCAATCTCATGACTTGCCGGTCTAGGATCTCTATTGGAATCTCTTCATAAGAAAGACTTCCGTCGACCCCCAACCCTTCTAGGGGAATAATGGACACCGGATCTACAATACACTTGTGAAGCATAGAAACATGAAATACCGAATGAACCAGGGCCAACTCATTTGGAAAATCCAACTCACAGGCAACATTCCCAATACGTTTCAAAATTTGGTATGGGCCTACAGACCGGGGACTAAGTTTCCCTTTCTTGCCAAATCTCATCACACCCTTTATGGGTGAGATTTTCAAATAGACCCAATCATTAAATTCAAATTCTAGATCCCTTCTTCTCACATCGGCATAAGACTCTTGTCTACTTTGAGTCGTTCTCAACCTGTAATGACCCTCCAGGTCATTTTTAAATTAAAGCATTCATTCCCTCGTTTAGAGCGTTCCTGTAGCGACCCCAAGTCATTTATGACTTGCTGGCACTGACTGTTCGGTCGTCTGGTCGTTCGTTTGGATTTTAGGCCCGTTTCCCTGTTTTGGAGATTTTTATAACTTGAAAAGTTGACTTTGGTCAACCTTCTTGGAAGACGTGCTCAGATGAAAACTCTGACAGCTAGGTTAGCTTCGGAATATCGATTT
>JAJOON010040390.1:0-17288 GCA_029582645.1 Solanum megistacrolobum
ATATATATATATATATATATATATATATATATATATATATATATAAAGCTTGTAAAATAATATAAACAACTTAGTTCGTTAAAGATAAAGCAATAACAAACTCAACTTTACTGATATATAAAGTAATATAACTTTTGTGGGAGATTCTTTAACCGACAACCACCACTATGAGCCCTAGTGATGATACAACGATTTACCTCACGTTGCCCAAGGACCATCCTATACCTTTCCGTGATATATGACCTTACTTAACTTAGTGGATCCACTAGCTTAACTTACGTGATCATCTAAAAAGTATGACCCATTAAATCCCATGTTGGCTACATGGTTCTTATGTAGAGTTGAGTTAATATGAACTCGCGTTCCCAATTCGGTTCTCAATACTACTCCCAAAATATACTTTAGCTCATATGTGTTTTAAACACCTCTTTCTTTAGTTTGAGATAATTGCTCAAAGTTTAGCCCAAAGGCTCTCTTGGAATCGATGTTCCCTTTTTTTAGAAAACTAGCCCAAAGGCTCTTTTGGAAATCATAGTTCCTTTCTTGCTCAAATGTGAAAACATTTATAAACTTCTTTGGGAATACTTAGTTCCCTAATAACTTTTGAGAAATGAACTCAATTCTTTAATCTTTACTTTACTTGAAACTTGAGCCTTAAAACGAAGTTTAAACGTTTAATAAAGACTCTTGAAAACTTTAAGAAACTTTGCTTTGACTTGCTTCTTAACCTCTAGACTTGACTCTAAACTTCTTTGACTTTGATCATAACTTTCCTTGAATTGGATTATGGATTCAAGGTTCATGATCTCATGTTTATTGATGATTTCATGATGTTTAGATGTACCTTAGAGTGTTAGAATCAACTAGGAAACATAGGTACATCACTATGAACTAGTACGAAAACATGGGGGAAGAATGGGGTGAACTGGCGTCCTTGGCGCTCTGAGATGCGTGAGGCGCCAGAGCACAAACTTCAGAGCTGAGGTTGTGGCGCTCTGGCTGGCGCGTCGCCCCAAAGGCCAAACTTCAGACTCTGAAGTGGGGCGCTCTGAGAGGCGCGGCGCCCCAACCCCTTGCCCAGCAAACTCCGACTTTTCTCCTTCGTTTTTCGTCTCTAAACCCTCTAAACTTCTATGTTTCTTTCCCCAAACACTTAGGATCATTAGTGCCTCAATACCCAATAGATTTAACTCAAAAACAACCTGGAAACACGAATCAAATCAACACTGAGCATTCAACAATCAACCATTAAGAATTCAACAATGTTCTTCAAGAACTTTACTTCTTAACATGTAAATAACTCCAAATCGCTGAATTGAAACAAATTGGTGTGTGGGTGAACTAACCCATCACTAAAAGATCTCACATACCTTAATAGGGATCACCCCCGACGAAATCCACTTCAAAAGCTTGACGTTCTTGGCGAAATCTTGTCCTTTGTCCCTTTCTTTCTTCTTTTCTCCTTTCTCCAATCCCTAAGAGTATTCTAATTTTCCAAAACTGAATTGAGTTCTGTTTTTACCCCAATAAATCCCTAAAAACGAATTAGGAAATTAATTAGAGAAAAGACTACTTTGCCCTTCCCTAAATCCGGATTGGGATTTTCCTCAATCCAACAACCCAACTTCCGAAAGGCATATCTCACTCATACAATGTTGAAATCGTAAAATCTAGGCGGCGTTGGAAAGATCTCCCCAAGATATTTCCAACCATATCAAGATCTACTCCTAACTCATCCTGAGCTAGGAGTTATGGCCGTTTGAAAATGACCAAAACTCACTTTCTTAACTTAGACAAAATTTCCAGATTTCCTTATTCTTCCCAAAAATAAATATTTTCATATTTTGAACTCTTTATAGTCGTTTCTAGGTGCGAGATGTTACACCCGATATGTAGGCCCATATCAGATTTTGAGGCGTGTTGGTAAGGTTGCTTATGAGTTAGATTTTCCAAATGAGTTGGCATCGGTGCATCCCATTTTTCATGTCTCTATGTTGAAGAAATGTGTTGGTGAGCCAACATCCATAGTTTCCTTAGAAGGATTGGGAGTTGATGAAAATATCTCATATGAAGAAGTCCCGGTTAAGATTTTAGACCGACAAGTCAAGAAGTTGAGAAATAAGGAAGTAGCTTCCGTGAAAGTGTTGTGGAGGAATTATTTAGTTGTTCTACTTGGGAGACCGAGGACGATATGATATCTTGATATCCTCATCTTTTTCCTTCTACTCCTACTCTAGCTTGAGGTAATGAGTTCCTCTTGGCTTGTCTTTTGCTTTGGAGTCATGTGTTTTATGTGTTTCCATGATTTCCTTATGTTATGCATGTTCATGAAAAACTTGTGTTTTGAAAGAAGATGAGTGCACATGATTGATTTTCCTCATGTTGTTATTCATTGACTAAGAGTTACCTATAAACTTCATGAGATGAATTGATGAACATGCTTAATTATGCTTTTTGAGAGTGAATTGAATATGAGCTCCATGAGATTGTGTTGTGATGAGTCCTAGATTTGGAATCATTTAGGGCTTTATTTGGATAAATTTAGTGTCCTCAAATGCTTATTTTGTGCCAATAACTGACGTACAACTCTTGATTTCCAGGTATTTGGATTGAGGAACAAAGCATGGATAGAAAATTGCCAAAAAAGAACAAAGCGAACTTAAAGAAGGAAGAAATGAAGGCCTGGTGATCGCCAAGTCCCTTTGGCGAGTCGCCGAATGGCAACTACCTCGCCTAAAGTTCCAGTGTGCTAAGCCCTAAAGGAGAAATTCAAGTCGGCGAGAGAAATGAGCAGTCGGCGTGTCGTCGAGTGGTTTCGCGATGCAGTGTTTAATCACCCAAAGTTACAGAACTTGAGGATGCTGAAGGCTAAAGCAAAAAGGCAATAGAACTGACCAAAGAGCGGATCACCGAGCTGATCGGTGAGCCCGATTTACTGCGTCGAATGGCCCTTCGCAGCATATTTTTGGCGACTATAAATGAATTTTTAAACATTGAATCTTAGAGTTTTTTTTTCACTATCAAGTATCTTATTTTTGAACCCTGAGTATTGAGACAAGTTTTCCCTTAGCTTTGAAGGATTGAAGTTTTCAATTTTTGAGAAATTGGAAGTGGGTCTTCGAGATTCTTCAACATAAATCTTTGTAAAGACGAAATTAACTCAGTTAATGGAAACTCAGTTTGGTAATGATTTTTATCTTCTTATGATGTCTAGCTAAAACACCGATTCTTATGATTTTTATCTTCTTATGATTATGGGCTGATTTAGCTTGTGGGTATTGCTAATTGTTAGTTTAAATGTTGTTTAGAAGTGATTTCAATCAGTATTTGTGGTTCAATTTAAAGAATTATAGTTGCAAATGTTGTTCTACCTTCGTGTTTTCGACTTGCTCGAGAGAGAGGTTTTAAAACCAAGATTTGTGAATTGATGGTCTATGGGTATTGGGTTGTCATAGGTTTAGCTTGAAAGAGTGATAACTAAACCCTTTTCCATACATTCAGCTCGAGAGAGTGAATGGACTAAAGCGTAGGCTGTTCTTATTTGCATACTTGTTAGTGTTCGAGAGAAACTAACTTGATTCAAGGTAAATTGTTCGAGAGAAAGTTTATCCCCACTAAAATCTAGCTTATTCACTAATTTACAGCTATTTTCTAACAGTTGCTAGTACCCATTTGTCTATAATAGCCTATAATCGAATCATATCCCAAGAACCCGTCTCATTAATGTTATTTCGTGTTATTTGTTGTTGTTGTAGATGGTAGTTAAAATCAAAACCCCCTTTGTTATTTGACATTCATGTCAACCCCTGATTTATAGTATGTTTGTATTCGTAAATGTCTATTCCTATGGCTGATTTGAACATATTCATATTTTCGTATTGAATCTTAAACACATACCACTCCCTGTGGGAACGATCCCAACCCAATTGGTTGGTTTATATATTGACTAACGATCGTTGACTCTTAGAACTAGATTAAGTGTCTTTGATAGCATTATTCGATTAAGATGGCGCCGCTGCCGGGGATTGGTGTTGGTTAAGATTCTTTAGTTAAGTTGAATTTTGTTCTTGTTAGTTATAGTTGAATCTACTTACTTTTAGTTTTGGTTTGTGTATTGCTTGTTGAGCAGAGGAATTGAATATATATCTTGTAGCAACGGTGACCAAATGGACTATTCTCCTTTAAGGACGATGATTCTTAGGGATAACATCTTATGTTTCAGACAATTGGAGGGTGAGTCAATCCATGAGTTGTGGCTGAGATTTAAGTCACTACTGCAGCAATGCCCAACTCATGAAATTCCAGATATGATACTTCTGGAATGCTTCTACAGAGGGCTTGGTCCTAAAATAGAAGAGTGACTGATCAACTCTTTTCGGGTTGTTTGACATAACACCCTTATGAAACAACATCCCATCTCCTTGATTGCATGGTTAGGACCAACAATGAGTCAGAAAAAGACCAAGAATTGGCCACATTGTTGACTCAGCTGGATGTCTTAGCCAAAAAAGTCATGGAATTGGAGAATGTCCAAAAAGAAGGATAGATACATCCCCCCTCACGAGCGTCGAAGGACGAAGAAGTAAGAGGGTTGGCAAATTCAAGTGGTCTCATTCTAAATAAACTCGAAGAGCACGACAGAGTGTTGAAGGAGATAAAAGAGAATGTCATAATGATGAACCAAATGACAACCTCTCACTCCACGTTCATTCATCTCCTAGAGTCCCAAATGGAGCAAGTGTTGTCTTGTCTATACCCACAACAACAAAAAGGGTTATCTTGTGACAATGAGGCAAACCCCAAGGACGAAGCCTAAGTGGGGACTTGCGTCGTGCCACGATGTTCACTAAGGTGCTTCTTGGGAGGCAACCCAAGTGTTATCGCTTTATTTTCGTTTTAGAAATAATCGTGTGTTGATTTTGTAGGTCAAAGTGTGGAATGTGTTTGAAAAGTGTAGGTTGGCGAGCTAAAAGTCTAGTCGGCGACTCGCCGAAGAGGTCGGCGAGCCCAACTTGGACCACCGTTGGACTCAAGGATTTTTTAAATGGGAGTCTGTAAAACTCGCCGAGCCAGGAGCAGATTGGCGAATCGCCGACTAGTTCGGCGATCTTGATTTTGTTCGCCGTTTGGATCCCCAGTCTAACTGGAGGTCCTGTAAAACTCGGCAAGGTAAGTACCCACTCGGTGTGTCACCGAGTGGGTCGGCGAGCAAAACTTAAGTTGCCGAATGGGCAAGAACAGGATGGTTTTAAAAGGCCAAAAATTCAAAATTTCAAAATCTTTCACATTCCCTCAATTTTGAACCTTCCAAACTCACACCCGCACTATATTTTCCCGTTATTTTGCATTATTATCGCTTTCTAGTCATCATCTGTGTGCTCGGAGTTGGATTCATTGCCGCCTAGCTTTACAACATCTCGTATTCGGCTTATAAGGTTGGTTTTCCGAACCCTGAATTCTTATTTACCTATTTTAAATCATATGCAATGATCTTTATCTTAATGATGTGTGATGGGCCTCTCTGATTCGTAATTGTGTATGTGCGTGCCTATTTTAATTCGAATATCATGTTAGAGTGCCTTTATTATTGATTTCCTAAATATTTTATGCCTTAAAATTGATTAAAATTATGGGGTGTTTTTTAAATGTTGTTGGGTCTAGTTAGGTGAAGTCTAATTAACCCGCATTTTTGCCAAATGACGTAATTTGCCCAATGATAGAGCGGTTGACATCATTCTTAAGGGAAAAAGTCATCAACTGACAAAATTTGGCTAAACTGGGAGAAGTGTGAGTATCCCGGGGTCATGGGTAGTATGTGTCTAGGTCTAATTGATTGGGTGCATGTTTTGATTTTGTTTTCGGGGGATGCGGGGTTGAATTCGGGAAGTTAGGTTGAAAGTAGGCACGTTGGGTCATTTGTTAAGCTGAGTCGAGCTCGCCGAACCACTCAGCGGTTCACCGAATCACCCTAGATCGCCTTTAATTTCATGCTAAAGTAAAAGTTGGGTTATGTTACTTTCGGTGAAATCCCAGAGTTCACTGTGTGCACTCGGCGACTCGCCGAAAGTCCTTCTTGATCGCCTTTTATACGCCCCTAACCCTTAAAATGCACTGTAACTTTTGGCGGGCTAGTCCTTACTCGCCGAATGCTGTTGGCCATTCGCAGAAAGGCCCATCCCATCGCTGACTTGCCAAATTTTCTAGAAAATTTTGAGCCAATCCTTTCGGCGTGCCCGATCTGGCTCGCCAAAGTGATTTGGCTACTCATCGATCGGTTCGGTGAGTCTGTTTGCAACTGATTTTCTGAATTTTTTCTTGAATTATTTCTAACTTTCCTCAATGTTTTTTCAAAAATGGAAAGAACCAACTTATACATGCCGCCTCGTAAAAGAGTAATGGGCATTGTCATAAATAAAGGAGGAGCCAACCCTCCCAAAAAGGGAAGAACAGAGCCTCCAAAGGGAGGCAAGGGCAAAGGCAAGAGGCCAGCAGCTGAGGTCCCGGAGGACAACTTCGGCAGCGAGGGAGAAGCCTTTAACTCCCGAGCTGTATTATCTAAGCCAGAGGATGACCAACCATTATAGTCTTGGAGAGTAGAGATCCGTGCTAGACCTCGTCCTGACACAGCTAGAGCCCCATCAGCCTCCTCTCCAGCAGATACAGTGCCAAATCTGGCACCTCCTGTGGCTCCAGTGCCACCTATGGTCCCTCCTCCCCAACTATTTAATAGATTGAAAGAAGATGGGTTGCGAACTATTTTGGAGGAGAAGCTACTTTCTACAGAGGGCCTTGAGCAGATACTCCGAGGTGAGGGACACCCTCCATTTTCACTGGTTTGAGGAGTTCACCAGGCCTTGAGTCCCCTACATTCCCACATGGGTCCGGGAGTTTTATACAGCATACGGAGATGTAGTGCCCAAGGAGAAGAAGAAGGCCAGTGCCTTTAGACCGGTGAAGTTGGTCATAGTCCAAGGAAAGGAAGTAGGGTGCAGTAGTGAGTACATTAACATTGTACTCAACAGGGCTCTAGGAGCTACATTTGCATATGAGGGCTTTCCTGTTATTCAGTCCCTTGATGATTTAAAGGGCTGGCTTGCACCTTTGATTTCTGATACTACCCCAAGGTGGATCGAGGCATGAGCTCCCATTGAGAAAGAAGACCTGAATATTGCCGCTCGGTTCTGGTTCTGATTCTTCAGCAGCACAATCTTAACTTCCCATAACGAGTCCATCCTCCGGCACCCCAAGGCAGCCAGCCTTGGGTTGATCATATCCAGGAGGAGCATTAACATGGGACACCTTATAGAGCAAGAGATGGCCATGCAGCACCAGACCTCCCTACCATACCCAGTGCTGATTACAGAGTTGTGCCGGTGTGCTGGAGTTTCTCGGGATGCGATAAGAGATATTGAGGTTACTCCATCATCCTCTACTGATATCCGACATATTGAGGCTGAGAACACTCGGGAGGAGGCCGACAGGAGGAGAGCATCTCCGGAGGTTGACATTGACTCTATACCTGCAGAGGCATCTTTTCCTACTCCGGCCTCCGGGCCTTCAGGTACATCTGCTCCTAATTCTTCTTCCCAGGCTCCTGGTGCTTCTACCTCTTCCTAACCAGCGAAGATTACTTAGGCTATGATCCTGAATATGGGGCACCTGTCCCATTCGGCTGATGTGAGGGCTACCCGACTAGAGGCATCAATGCCATGGATGATTGATAGTGCCATTCTTGTTGCATTGGCCCCCCTCCGGACTTCTATTAATGATTTGACTGCGAGGGTCACAACTTGTGAGCATCGACATGGGGAGTCTTCTGAGCTGATGGCTTTGAAAGCTGAGGTTGCAGATTTGAGGACGGATGTAGACTATCTCAAGTCTACACACTTCACCTCACTATTGGAGGCAGCTGATGATGTGGATGCCCCGACGACTTCTGAGATTCCTCCGGCCACCACCGGAGATGTACATTGGGATGATAGGGCTAGCTGATGAGTCAGAGGCAAATGGCTCGACCGACGAGGAGCAGATAGATCTATGAGATGCTGAGTTGTATGACGATCTGGCTGACCTAGAGGATGCGATGTTTGAGACTGCACCAGACTTCTTTGAGAGACACTACCATCGGAGGGTCTAGTGGAGTAGGTACTTCTGAGGTGACTCCGGGCATTGATGCCCAGGATCAGAGTGCTACACCGGGCATTGACCCCCCGACAGATGGATCAACTGTGTAGACAAAACCCCTCTTGACCCCTCTCTCTGTCCCTTTTTATTGGTTTTTGGATATTTTTAATGCATTTGAGGATAAACTGTTTTTTTTGTGGTGGGGTGAGGTATTCCCATACCTTCCTCTTGTTTTGATGATACTTTTTGTATATATTGGGTTTCGTGACACATTTTGTGTTGTGACACTGTTTTTGTGGATGTTTATGCTTGTGGCTCCTTATTTTGAATGTAAATGATTTTTGGACCCTTCCAAAAAATTGTATGCCACCTCTTGATTATGTTTGAATGTGGTTGTTCTTTTGTAAATTTGAGTATTGGTCTTGATCAATATTGATGACTTGAGTGGTGCTCTCAATCAAACAAACAAAATTGTGCGGCTACGATGAGGCTAAATGAAGTTGCATAGACAATATGTGAACTTTTTGCATCTCGTTGTGACTAGCCGGTTATCAAATTGAGTCTCTTGTGATGAACGTTGCACACTAGCGAAAGTGTGGAGTCTTGTTCGACATTGGTGTCAATGCCTTGTGTGATGAGCTTACTGTGAATCTTGTATGATGACACTTAGAATTTTCCTCGTTGGTCCGGTTGACCAAGTGATGTGAACTCTTGAAATGATCTTAGGCAACAATTTTAAAGAGTGAAACAATTTGACATTATACCTCTTTTGTGGCCTACCTTCTGATTGTGTGATATTTGCTTGAACACCCTTTGAGCCTTATCCTTTTCTTGGAAGAAACTTGATGAAATTGTGACCTTTCTTCATCCCTTCACCCATAATTCTCATGAAGTGTGGTTCGTTTTAAATCAAGAAATGTGAAGGAATTCCCCTCTACCCATGGTTTTGATAAAAAAAATTGGAATCCCTCCATACAAAAAAAAAGAGAGAAAAGAAAAGAAGAAGGAAAAAGTAAAAGAATGAAAAAGTTTTGAAATAAAGTTGCAAAAAGAAATGGGGTGTCTAATGTATCATAGAAAATGAATAATGGGGTGAATTTTGAGCATGAATGAGAATGAAGAAGAAAAGGAAATGATGTGCTGTTCACACCACATTTCATGGGGATAGCAGCCATTGAGCCTAAATGACCATACCTTTACACTCATCCCGGTTACAAGACTTGAAAAGACCTTTTTTTATCTTGAGTGAGCTGAAACAAGTGTTGATTGGAAAATTAGGGCAAACCTATGGGTGGAGTCATTCATGTGTTCATCTTTGTGAGTGTGAGAGTTGTGATTTCGAAGCTATAAATTGTTGAACCGTTGTGTGTGATTATGGAATCATTCTTTGTGTGAGTGCATTTGAATACCTTTGTTGAGCTTGAACTTGCATTTGAAGCAAGTATTGTGAGCTTGAGAATCTTTGATAATGGTTAGTCACAACTTGGTTCTTTGAGTGCACAGTTGATCCTTGCATGAGTAATTTGAGTCTTGTTGTGTGCATTCATGATTGAGTCTTGTGTAGCACTGTTTGAGACATCCTTTTTGAACTGCTGAACTTGAGTTTTATTTGAGGACAAGCAAACGTTTAAGTTCGGGGTGTTTATAAGTCCTAGATTTGGACTCATTTAGCGCTTTATTTGGATAGATTTAGTGTCCTCAAATGCTTATTTTGTGCCAATAACTGACGTAAAACTTTTGATATCTAGGTATTTGGATTGAGGAACAAAGCATGGACACTAATTTGCAAAAAAAGAATGAAGCAAACTGAAAGAACGAAGAAATGAAGGCCTGGTGATCGCCAAGTTCCTTTGGCGAGTCGCCGAATGGCCACTACCTCACCTAAAGTTCCAGTGTGCCAAGCCCTGAAGGAGAAAATCAAGTCAGCGAGAGAAAGGAGCAGTCGGCATGTCGCCGAGTGGTTCCGCGATGCAGTGTTTGATAGCCCAGAGTTACAGAACTTGAGGATGCTGAAGGCAAAAGCAAAAAGGTGATGGAACTGACCAAATGGCGGATCGCCGAGCTGATCGACGAGCCCGACTTACTTAGCCAAATGGCCCTTCGCAGCATATTTTTGGCGACTATAAATACCTTTTTAAACATTGAATCTTAGAGTTTTTTTTTCATTAGCAAGTATTTTATTTTTGAACTCTTAGTATTGATACAAGGTTTTCCTTAGGTTTGAAGAATTGAAGTTTTCCATTTTTGAGAAATTGGAGTGGGTCTTTGGGATTCTTCAATCTAGATCTTTGTAAAGATGAAATTAATCTTACCAGTTGATGGAAACTCAGTTTGGTAACGATTTTTATCTTCTTATGATGTCTAGCTAAAACCCCAATTCTTGGGTTGTGATTATGTGATAATGGGCTGATTTAGCTTGTGGGTATTGCTAATTGTTAGTTTAAATGTTGTTCAGAAGTTATTTCAATCAGTAATTGTGGTTCAATTAAAAGAATTGTAGTTGCAAATGCAGTTCTACCTTCGTGTTTTTAACTTGCTCGATTAAGAGGTTTTAAAACCAAGATTTCTAATTGTTGTCTGTAGGTCAGACCACGGTCCATCGAATAGGGTCTGTCGGTGGCAGCTGACAGTTATTTTTCAAGGGCAGTTGGGTTTTTTCCTAATTAATTAGTTCCTATACTACATAATTTTACCCTTCACTAAGATCCATATATAAGTATTTTCAACCCCCAAATTAACCCATTCACTTTATTCTTCCAAATTCACAAAAGAAAACCAAACCTCCTCTCCAAATATGTTCTCTCTCTAGAATTTGAAGAAGAAGAAGGATTCACTTAGGGTTTCAAGTCAAGGTCTCCATTGGAGGCTAGCATTTGGATTCAAGGTATGATAGTTTCATCCATGGATTCCTTCCTTCCACGGAGTTCCCAAATTCCTCTACTTCAAAAGGTAGAATTCCCCAATTGGGTTAGGGTTTTCTTCAATTAGCATGGGTTCCTTTCATTATTGATTTAAATGATTGAATTATGATCTTCTATGCATTAATTGATGAAATACTATGGTTTTATGATGCTTTCCCCTATGAACCCATGTAATCCCTATGTTTTCAAGTTATGAACTATATGATGTGGGATTTTGATCTTAAAGGAAGAGTTTTATGAAATTAAGCATCTATTGCTAGCTTTACATGAACTTATGTTGAAATCCAAATCTAACCCATGTTTTATAAGCATTGATGACTGAAAGTTGGTTTTGGATCTCAAGAAGTAAATTATGGACTTATGCATTTTCTTATGAAATCTATGCAAATATTTTAAGTGTTCTTTGAGAGTAAAATACCAATAATGATGTTGTTGTTGTGCTGTTGAAAGAATATTCTCATAAACACATACTAGTATGATGTGAAAGGTTTTCTCACATATAAAGGATTCTTAGGTTGAAAGGCTTTCTCGCCTAATTGAATCAAAGAGTAAGAGCTATCCTAATGAAACTAGCTTGGATTGGTTATCCTAGGGCACCTCTCCATGAATTATGAGTTAAGTCAAGACTTAGTAACTATTCCGTGGGATTTATGCTTAGCACCGAGTGGATATTGATAGTGAGATGGAAGCTCTCCCGTTAGTAGAGGCCGGGTTTCTGGAAGCAATCTCTTGAGATGTAATCTCTCCCATTAGTAGAGGCCGGGTTTCTAGTAGCAATCTCTTTATCCCTTAACTATGTGCCTCCATAGGTTGATTAGCTAGTGGATCCACTTAAGCTAGAAGTTCATGGTTCTACCTTGGCAAGTAGGACAACCCTTTTCGGTGTGGGAGACACCGGAGGATCATGTTATAGCTCACATGGTCTCAATGTCGGTTAAGGCTAATTGACCACATTAATAAATGAAAGGTTACACAAAGAGTATCTCATATGTGTTCAAAGGCTTCAAAGATGATGTTAGCTTTCATTGACCATGTTTTTATGAAGTATGTTTTCTAACTTTATTAGATTATTTTTTAGCTTGGCCAATTGCATGTTATGAACTGAAATGTCCCTTTTAGCATGATTTAAATGTTTTATGCATGGATATCACACTCGGTACATTGGTTTTTCTAACGCATACTCTTGCCTACATTTCCCCCAAACGTAGAGTCCAACATTAAGGTTCCCAAGTTTCGTGGCTAGAGGTTGACTTGAGATATTTCCAAGCTTTGGTGAGTTCTCATGCTTCGAGGGCGAGGTTTCATTGTTTTAGTTTCTTTTATGAATTTATCTTTTGGACATGATGTATGGGCTATGCCCAATTTCATTCTACTGTATTAGATGGCTATGATGAGACAAGTGTTTTAGACTTGCGCTTTTCGTTTATAAAATGTGTTGGACTTGGATTATTGTTTTACCCTTATTGTTCTATTTATTATGTTATGAGAACTAAGTGGCTTATATGGAGTCCTCCGAGGTTCAATACACCATGTTACATCTAGGGGGTACCCTTGGGTCATGAAACTATAACTATATGAGTACTATCAGTAATGCCCCTCGAAGCGGATTCTTCGGCAGCAAACTCCCGTGCCCTAAGTTGTTATATCTCTTCATCAACTCACGACTGCCGTTGTTGGGCATGCTGGTGTAATCCATCCATAAATATCTGGAATATCCCCCAAACACACTATCTATTTGGCTTAGTGGAAAGTTGTATCGGCTAACTCTCGCATTAGGAGGATTATGGGCATCTCCGGTCTCAGAAGTGTCAAAAGAAGATGCAGTCATTGAGTTTGAGGTGGAGCTGGACTAGGACTCCCCATTGGCTTCTCTCGCACTCTATGCCCCTTCATCAGACTTTGAGGTACTATCATGACTAGGGGACTGCCCCCTTCCGGCACTGGGATTTTCTCAAGTTGTCTAGCTTGTTGTTGTATAGTCTAAGGTGCCGTAGGAGTGCCCTAGTTGTTAGACCTACTCGATTCAGTTTCCTTATTAACAAGTTTCATGACCCAGGGGTACCCCCTAGATGTAACATGGCGTACAAGACCCTCAGAGGCCTCATACAAGCCACTTAGTTTTTCATCGTCAAGATAATGGAAATTGATAAGATTTAAAACATTATTTCAAGATAACCAAAAATTTCAAATGCAAAATGGAAGTCTTAACTCTTGTCTCAAAAACCATCAACTACAATAAAATCTCGAGACGTAGCCCGTACATCAATGTTCAAAACTCAAAATGAAAAGAACATAAAGAAAGTAGTGGCCAAATCCTCGGATGAATGAGGAGTCACCAATCTTCAACTTTTCTTCTACTATGGATCCTAGCCACGAAGGTGAGAATCGGGAATGCTGGAACCTATATTTGGATAAGAAATGTAGGCAAGAGTATCTGTGATTACAAAAGTGTACTAAATATGGTAGAATGCATAAACATAACTTAAGAGTTAGAGAACACAAGTCTTAAAACATAATCAATGCATATAATAGATCATCTCAACATGTAAAGAGTACTTCTTGAAGTAACCTTAATTAGTCCTTAGTCAAGAAATGGGTAGCCTCCTCTAGTGTTACTCATCATGGAAGGTAAACTCAAGAAACAATCCAAGCTCATCATTTATCATAACATATTATAGCTTATCTTTCAAGGACATGGCGAATCGCCTCTTGCCTTCTTATAAATGATCATGTGTAATCGCCTCTCATCCTCTTGCTTAGGATCATGGGTAATCGCCTCTAATCCTCTTACTTAGGATCATGGGTAATCACCTCTAGTCCAACTTGCATTATAGGAACGTGGGTAATTGCCTCTAGTTCTACTCTAAGAATCTATGTAATCGCCTCTTATCCTTCTCATTAAGGGGTCATGGTTAATCGCATCTAGCCCCCATCATTTTCATAGTTCCTTAACTTAGATTCAATTTCGGTGAGAAATCCTTTCAACCTAGAATTATTCAATGTGAGAAAACCTTTCACATTCATACACAAGAAATCATGTGGGAAAATTCCTTCCACAACAATCACATCTAAAATCAACAATTAATAACATATGCTTCCCTATCAAAGCAATTCTTATTATTAACCATCACATATGCTTCAATCTCAAAGCAATTCATATTGTATCTTATTTATCCTATAAGAATACACATAAATCCATAAATTCTTCTTTCATAGAGTAAAACCCATCTTAAATCAATCTCTTCATCGAAACATGGTTAAGCACGAGTACATGTAATTTCATCATTAAAGCATAGAATCCTCTCAATAAATGCATAATAAATCATAATTCAATCAATTGAATCAACATTCATAAGAACCCATAACTTGGAAGAAAACCCTAACTCAAATTGAGAAATTTTGTACTTTTCAATTTGGAGAACTTGGGGGCTCCATTGTTTCAAGGGTTCCATGGATGAAAAACTATTATACCTTGAAATCAAAGCCCAAAATCAATTTAATAATGGAGGCTTAACCTTGAACCCTAGCTTAAATCTTCTTCTTCAAACTTTTAGAAAGAGAAATATCCTTGGGAGAGGAAGACTCAACTTCTTTGGGTGAATTTGAAGAGAATGAAGTGAATGAATTAATTTGGGGTTAAAATCACTTATATAGGGGTCCAAGGCATGGGCAAAACGACATAGTCTTGTGTTAACGAAATCTAGAAAAGACCCAAAAGCCCCTGAACTTACAGCTATCGAACCCCCCACATGGTGCCCTTCACGAGCCATCAAGGATCACACGGACCATGGTCCTTGAACAGTGGCCTGGAAAACTTACCCCAAAATCCCACTCCCCTCACGACCTACTCCACGAGCCGGCTAGTGGCTCGTTTGGAAGGTCAACCTTAAAGTGGCTACTGCATCCCCGTTTACGGGCATCACTTACGCGTCGTGGTGCTCACCACGAGCCGTCTAGGTGCTTTGGGAGGGGAGCCCTCTTTTGCTTGACAATGTGAGCTCTTCACAAGCTACACCACACCTTGTGATGCCCTTTGTCTGGGCCTTCGTGAAGGGTGCCTAGGCTCAGCCTTTGGCTTGTGACCTCTCACTTGGTCCCTTTCTTAGCCTACTAGATTTCAATGTGTTACATTATCACCCCCTTGGGAACATTTGTCCTCGAATGGGATTCTAGACATCAAATGGAGAAAATAATTCTATCCTATCAACCCATCATGCATGAATTCACATAAATGCACATATCCAAGGAGGAAATATCAACTCCAAGTTAAAGCATGTTCAACAAATCATCTCATGAAGTCTATATGCAACTCATACTCAATGCACATCAACATGAGGAAAATCAATCATGCAAACTCATTTTCTTTCAAAATTCAAGTTTTTCATGAACATGCATAAAATGAGGAATTATGGGAATAGCGAAGACACATGACACAAAAAAAAGAGTAAACCATGAGGAACTCATTAACTCAAGCTAAAGTAGGGGTAGAAGGAAAAAGATGAGGATATCGGGACATCATATTGACCTCGGCCTCCCAAGTAGCACCCTCAACTAACTTATTCCTCCAAAGAACCTTTACGGAAGCAACTTCTTTGTTTCTCAATTTCATAACTTGCCGGTCTAAAATCTCTACCAGAACTTCCTCATAAGAAAGATTCTCGTCAACTCTCAAACCTTCTAAGGGAACTATGGATGTCTGATCTCCAACACATTTTTTCAACAAAGCGACATGGAAAATAGGATGCCCCGATGCCAAATCATTAGGCAACTCAAGCTCTTAAGAAAACATCCCAATACACCTCAAAATCTGATATGGACCCACATAATGGGGACTAAGTTTTCCTTTCTTCAAAAATCTCATTACACCCTTTATGGGTGAGATTTTCAAGTAGACCCAATCGTTTACCTCAGACTCTAGGTCTCTTCTTCTAACATCGGCATAGGACTTTTGTTGACTTTGGGTTGTTCTCAACCTTTCTCTAATAAGTCGGACTTTATCCATAGCGTCATGAAGTAACTCGGGTCCTATCAAGGCTACTTCACGCACCTCAAACCAACCTATAGTAGATCTACACCTCCTACCATAGTGAGCCTCAAATGGAGCAATTCAAATACTAGAGTGATATATTTTATTATAGGAATTCTCAATCGAAGGCAAGTGGTCATCCCAATTACCCTTAAAATCAATGACACGTGCTCTTTTCATATCTTCCAAAGTTTGGATAGTATGGTCTGCTTGCCCATCAGTTTGTGGATGAAAATTCGTGCTAATCTTAACATGAGTACCAAGACCCTTTTGGAAAGATTTCCAAAACTGAGAAGTGAATTGAGTACCCCGATTAGAGATAATGGATAAAGGCACTCCATGAAACTTTACCATCTCTTTCAAATACAACTTAACATAATATTCTGCCGAATAAGAAACCTTGACGGGAATGAAATAAGCCGATTTTTTCATTCGGTCTACTATAAACCCAAATCGAATCATATTGTTGCTAGGTACGAGGCAACCCTACTATGAAGTCCATATTCAAATATTCCCACTTCCAAGTAGGAATACTAATTTCTTGAGACAAACCTCCCAATTTCTGATATTCAACTTTCACTTGTTGACAATTAGGAAACTTAGCCACAAATTCCACAATATCCTTCTTCATCCCATTCCATAAATAGACCTTCCAAAAATTGTGGTACATCTATGTGGCTCTCGGGTGAATGGAATATCGTGACTATGGGCTTCTGATAACATTTGTTCCCTCAAGTCATCAACATTGGGAACACATAAACGACCTTGATAACGAAGCACACCATATCTCCCTTGCAAGAAAGCCTAACCAGACTTTCTAAACACCACTTCTTTCAATTCAACTAAGGTCGAATAAAGACATGGCTTTCACATCTGCCACAAAAGATGATTTTGAACCGCAACACCACCCTTGGTGGAGTCCATTAACCGAACATCCAATCGGGCCAATCTATGTACATCTCGCACCAATTCTCTTTAATCATTCTCAATATGGGCAACACTACACATTGATAGTCGGCTAAGAGCATCCACCACTACATTTTACTTACCAGGGTGAAATGACCCAAAAAGTTCTTTAAAATGTGCTTCGGAAGTTACCGGAAACTTGTTTAGCTATATATAAAAAAATCCGTTTTGTTTTTCGAAAATCCGACTTCATATTCTTGTTTAGGGGGTCAAATTGAGTGGGAAATGGGTCTAACCCAAATTTTAGAGCA
>JAJOON010040391.1:0-20421 GCA_029582645.1 Solanum megistacrolobum
TTTCTTGAGAAGACACACCCATAGCCTCTAGAACCTTAAACACTTCATCAATGAATCCTTGTGGATCTTCTTCCACCTTGGAGCCAAAGAAAGTAGGGGGATTCATCCTTGTGAAATCCCTTATCCTAGAAGCGGTAGTGCTAGCATTGGGGTTCACTTGCACCCTAGCATCCCTAGCAACATGAGTGACCAACACTTGAGTAAAATTATGAATAGCCGACCTTATCTCAACATTAGACATAGCCCCTTCTTCAATAGGAACTTGAGGGTTTTGAGGAGCTTGAGGGGGAACCGCCTCATTCACATTCTCCTCACCAGCCCTCCTTGCATTGTTCCTTCTAGTATTCATTGCCTATAAGCACAAGAGATGGATTAGAAGAAAAGGACTAGATAGAGTTAAGACTCTTAGGCACGACTATGGAGTAACAAAAGAGTGAAAGTTCTTAAGCATCTCGTAGCCTCCCATGCATAAGTGTGGCGCGCTTCACACCCATGAACAAGACTCTACTCGACGTGGTTTCTTGTGGCATGGATCCTACATTATTCTCAACCTTATGCTCTGATACCAAGTTTGTAACGACCCGAGAACACCCCCTAGTCGTTACCGGCGTATTCGACCTCGAAGAGCTCTTATACAAGCCCTTAGCATTCATCATAGCATGTATCATAGAATAAAAACACGGAAAATTTAAAACTTTTACTTTGGAAGTTCAACTTCACTTCAATAGCCTCCCACGATCCGTGGTCATGACCACGAGCTGTGGTGATGGCCGTGGAGTTTGAGGCAGTCGCTTCAAATTTGGGGCAGCCTTGGCCTTAGGCCTTGGCTTGCCCCTTTTGTTTGGCACCCCTCCCTTAGGCCTTAACTCATAGACCACCGTAGCACACCTAGACGGTCTACTAACTTAGGGGAATTCATTTTATACCTCATCGACACTACGTTTTTGCTCTAGTTCAACCTACGAAATTTACGGGGTGTTACAAGCATATCCTAAGACCTACCACGTTCTGAATCATTCGAGTTTTGGCGCTCATGTGGAGGCACATACCTGTCCTTCTCTCCATCCTTCTAGTTAGGAATTTGGTCCCTCCATTCTCTTTCGTGATCCTTCCAACCATCCTCTCTAGCCCAACCTTGGTTACCACCCTGCCTCGGGTAGTTTAAACGATAACCACCGCCTTAATTGGCCAGCAAATTTACCTCATCATTATACAAAGCTTCAAACTTTGTCTCCTCAGGATTTGCACACCTGACCCCCACGACATTGACATGATGGGCACCAGCCGCCATGACATTCTTAGATAAAATGTCAAGTTTTATCATGATCTTGGCCATGTTTTGGTCTCTCTTATATTCTTTCTCCATCTGCTCCTTAGTTAGCTTGAATTTGAGAGGGGAGACCTGGTCTTCACGGGTGTACCAGGCCCTATTATGGTAGTCATGCCATGTAAAAGCTGAGAAGCTATCACATAAGGTTACTGCATCAAACCTCCAGGAGAGAGTTGGTCTGCAACACCCTTATTTACCGAATCCAGACTCCGATAAAAATACTGCCGTAACACGTTATCAGGCAAGCCATTGGTTGAGCATTGAAGCACTAACTTTCTGAACCGCAGCCAAGTTTCATGTGCAGGATCTCCTTCTAGGCACTTAAATCTCTGAATGCTATCCCGCTGAGTCATCATCTTCGAAGGAGGGAAAAATCGTACTTGAAATGCGGTGACCAACTCCTCCCAAGAATTGATGGATTCACGTGGCAACTCAGCCAGCTACTTGCACGCCTCTCCCATCAATAAGAACGTGAATAACCTCAACCGGACCGACTCTTGGGAGATGTTCTTGTAATAGAATGGTCTGCAAACATCCACGAAGTTTCTAAGATACTCATGAGGGTCCTCATGAGCCAAACTACTTAAAAGGCTCTTTAGATGCAAGAGTTGCAACATGGTACTAGTGATGTGAAATACTGCATTCCCTTCGGCAGGAGGCAAGCGAATGACACCAATACCGCCCATGAGATGGGGGTGAATAGCATGAGTCTCATGGACATCTTTGAGGTTTTCAATGTCTTGTTGAGGGCCTACTTGGCTGGCCTTGCTGCCATTTACGCTCATACTTCCTGTTTTCAACATAATCAAGCAAAACTAAACTAAAAATTAAGTAAGTAGAACTAGAATTAAGAAGAATTTTTTTTTACTTAACTAAAAATTCTCAATTAACACCACTCCCCGGCAGCGGCACCATTTTGATGTTTGACGTAATCAAAGACACGACTTCCAATTCAAGTGTCAACGATCGTGTGCAGTAATATAACTCAACCGAATGGGTTGGGGTCGAGTCCTAAGGGAGTGGTTGCAAGAATTAATAGAAAAATAAATTCAAGTTCTAATTAATCATAGCCATAAACATTAACGAATAAAAACATACTAAATTTAATGGTGATAGAAATGTCAATTATCAATGGGGGATTTTGTATTCAACTAAAAGACAAAAATAGCAAAAATACAACAATGCGAGATAGGGAGACAAGATTCTTGGGATGTGATAGGAATATGGGATAAAATAATCTACCGGGTAAATGTTATTAATAGTAAATCTCCGAACATTTGTAACTAGGCTAGACTTTAGTGGGATAAATTTTCTCTCGAACAACTTATCCCGTATCAACTCGGTTTCTCTCGAACACTGAGTTGCACCATTTAAGCACAACCTCCACCTTAGACCATTGACTCTCGAGAGCTGAATCCGTGGGAGAAGGTCTAGGATTCAATCTATCGAGCTGAACCAATAATGACCCAATAACCACCCGCTATCAATTTAGTAGTTTTAGTTTTAAAACCTCTATCTCGAGCATGCCAAAAACACTAAGATGAAATCGTGTTTGCAACTACTATTTCATTAAGTTCAAACACAATTGCTAAAGGAAATCACATTTAAACAACAAATAGACTAACAATAAGCAATACCCAACAGTAAATTAACCCATATTGACAAAAAATCACACCCCAAGAATTGGGGTTTTAGCTAGACATGAAAAAGAGGTAGAAATCAATACCAACAAGTGTTTCCATCAAGTGCGTACGATATAAAATGTCTTTAAACACGTCTAAGATGAAGAATCTTGGATACCCACTTCCAATTTCATGGAATTGAAAACCTTCATAACCTTCAAGAACAAGAACAAACTGAAAACATTCTAAGTCTTTGTAATAATTCTCTATAACCTCCTTCTAAGCTACAGAATTAAATAGCTATTTATAGTTTTCAAAAAATTGTTTTGTGAAGGACCACTAGACGTAGTTAGTCAGGATCGCTGATACACTCGGTGATCCGCCCTTTGGTGTGGTTCATCGCCTTTCAGGTTTTGCCATTAGCATCTTCGCATTTTGATTCATTGGGTGATAGGGTACTACTTCACGGAACTCTCGGCGATGCGCCGACTGCTACCTTTCCTCGCGGACTTGATCTTTTTCTTTCAGGGCTTAGCACGCTGGAACATTAGGTGAGATTTGAGGCCTTTCAGCGGCTCGTCTAATGGATTAGGTAATCTTCAGGCCATCTTTTATTTTTTCTTTTAGCCGCTTTGTTCCTTTTTATTCGATAGCATCCATACTTTGTCTCTTAAGTCAAATACCTAAAACTTAACGATTTACATCAGATATTGAAACAAAATATACATTTGAGGACACTAATTCAATAAAAATATTGCCTTAAATGAGTCCAAACAGTGAACTCATCAGAGATGGAAAAAGTTCACACATTATCAATACAACTTCATTTGGCCTCATCGTAGCCGCACATTCATTTTTGTTCGATTAAGAGCACTATTAAAGTCATTGGTATAGATCATAATCGACACACAAATTTGCACAAGAACATCCACATTAGAACACAACAAGAAGTGCCAAAAGTTTTCAAATGGGTCAAAAACCATTTTCATTAAGAACAAGGAGCTACAACCTCAAACATCCAAAACATAGAGTCAAAACACAGTTTAAAACACAAAACCCATTATATACAAAAGAGGTGGGTATAGAAATACCTCACCCCACCACAAATTAAAAGCAGTTGTCCTCAAATGCAAAAAAATAATCAAAAGTCAATAAAAATGACAAACAGGGAGGTAAAGAAAGATCCTGTTTATAAAGTCGCTCCATCTGTTGGAGCATCAATGCCCGATGTCACACCTTGGTCCAAGGCCTCCGTGCCCGGTGTAACATTAACACTGGCTCCACTAGAGCCTACCATGGATGTATCTGCCACTGAACTATGCATGGTTGAATGCACCATAGCCTCCTTAACCTCTGTAAGGCCCTCATATGTGGTCTCCTCTTAGAGAACGAGATGCTCCTCATCAATTTCTGCCTCAGACTCAGCAGTAGCCACCTTCTTAGCTCAATCCTTATCTTCGGTGGTAACCGGAGGCACATCATAATCAGTTGGCATATCAGGGATCTCCACAGTCTCAGAAATCATCGACATATCCATGGACTTTAGTTGGTCCACATCATTTATCAACTCAGCAATAACGGGCTTTATAGTCGTCACCTTATGAGTGGCTCCCTGGCTCCTCTCACAAACCTTTATCCTTGCCGCGATGGATTCAACAGATACACTAAGAGGTGTCAAAGCATCAATGAGGGCTCTGTCAATCATCCCAGGAACTGTAGACTCTTGTCTGGAGGCACGCCTATTAGTAGAATGGGCTAGATGCTCCATCTATAGTATCGCAACCTAGGTGAGTGGAGGTCGGGAAGCAAAAACACTAGCAACAGATTTAGGAGGCAAGGAAGTGGTAGAAGAACTCGGAGTCATGGAAGGGGAAACACTAGATATACCTGAAGGCCCAGGGACCGGAGTAGGCAATACTTCCCCTACAGGTAATGTCTCAATGTCCGTAGCCGGGGAAGAATCCACCAGGGTTGCCTTCTTCTTTTTAGCCTCATCCATTAAATACTCAACCTCAATCGGGCGGATGTTGGTACAGGAGGTGGGAATCACTTCCACGTCCTTCTTTTCAATGAGAGGGACCCGAGCTCATCTACACAACTCGACGATCAACAGCGGAAAAAGGAGGGAGGTTTGTCGCTATTAGGCCATCATAACCATTTCTTGTGAAATGATCATGCCTAAATTTATGCACTTCTTTGCAATGATGGAACCAGGACAAGCCACCTTTTTGCGACAGAGGATAGACTCATTTTGTGAAGGCATAATGGTTCTACCGATGAAGCCCAACCAGTACCTCGCTGCAATATTAAGGTTTTTCTTCTCAATTTGCATTCCAATCTCGACCCACCTAGGAGTACCATCAGATAAAAAAGGAGCCAACCATCTTTCATAGTCTCCAGGACTCTTTCTTGATCATGTATTGGAAGTCATCATCAATGTTGTCGGTGCATTACAACATATCATTTATGTCATTACCGTCACAGTTCACCTTCTTCCCCCCGACAACTACATTGTCCACTGGCTTGAAGGTTACAAAATTTATTTTTCCCTGTGGGACCAAAGCTCCATAGGTAGTGTAAAACTCCCAGACCCAGCTAGGAATATAAAATCCCCGGGTTTCGGTGAAGATCTAAAACATGGGGGAATTTATGGTGTGGCATATCTCCGGTTACCGGTCTATCACTCCATCTATAGACAACATGTTTTCCTCAATGATGGTCCTTAGTCCCTTAGCCTTTAGTATACTCACAGAGCGGGAAGGAGGACCTTGTGCAGATGGTGCTAGAACCATAGTTTGGTCTGGAACAAGAAGAAGAGTAGTGGCTTGGGGTACTCGGATCCTAGATGGTTCATGCAACCTTTTGGAGTGCACTTCAGCTCTCCCTGCTAGCAGCAAGTAATCATCCTTAGAAATGTCAGCCTGATAGTCCAAGTGCTCACCCTCACTATAAAAAATGGTGAGGTGAGCGGCGTAAACTCCCTCACAGTCAGAGCTGACCTCTAGTGACTCAGAAGCAGGCACCTTTAATTTCTCATTATTTTACCCTTCCCACCTATGGTAAGAAGTTTTGTTGCCTTTTCTTTGGATGTAATTGCATCCTCATTTATCACGATTCCCTTTGCCCGCTATCGGGGCGGCATGTCTCGTCCTGCTACTTTTGGTCTAGGCATATCTGTTAAACACATCGAAAAGAGTTAGAAACAGTTCAGGAAAATACAAAAAATTGATCGGTGAGTCACCGAGTCACTTTGGCGAGCCAGATTGGGCTCACTAAAAGGACTGGTCTAAAAATTTACTAGAGAAATGAAAGGTCGATGATGTTAGGGACATTGTGCAAATCACCTACACCACTCGGTGAGCTTAAAATAGCATTCCGAATTTTATAGCGTGTTTTAGGGGTTAGGGGCACATAAGGTGATAAAGGGAGACTTTCGGCGAGTTGTCACGTGAACTCGGCAAGCCAAGGCTTTCCACCAAAAGTTACAGACTCTACTATAGCAAAAAACATGAAATTAAGGGAGATTAAGCGGGACGTTGGCGAACAACCAAGCGATTGTGAGCTAGACTTAGCTCGCCGAACTACCCAATGTGCCAAATATCAACCCCGTTTCACAAATTCAAGGCCGCATCCCCGAGAAACAAGATCAAATAACACACTTAATAAATTAATCTTAGACCCATATGACTGATGCCACCGAGGTACACAGACTTCCCCCGGTTTGCCAAAATTGGCCATTTAACGAGTTTAGCCCTTAAGAATGACCTCAAACGCCCTTTTATCGGGCAAGGTTTGTCATTTAGCACAATTGGGGGTTACTCATACTTTACCCGACTAGACCCAAAAAATAAATTTACTGCAACCCAACAAATGGAAATCAATATTAAAGCACAAAATTTGGGAAATAAAAAATTTAGGCTATTAAGAACAATTAGGAAACTACAACGGGTAAATTAACACATCAACTATGATTTCAGTACAGGACCACCACACATCAACAAGATTGTATCAATTACATTCGAATTCAACCACTATTCAAGAGTTTGGGGTTCAGAAAATCTACCTTTATGCCAAAATACGAGTTTGAAATGCTAGGCGGCAATGAAATCCAACTCCGAGCACAAGATAAGAAGCAAACACAAGTATAATGAGAAAATTACGGGAAATATGATGTCCGGGTGTCAGAGTACGGGGTTAGAATTGAGGGAATATGAAAGATTTTGAAATTTTATAACCTTTGGCTTTTAAAAACTGTTCAGTTGGTGGCCTATTCGACGGTATTAGTCCTTCTCGCCAAACCACTAGGTGATGCACCGAATGATAACTTACCTCGCCGAGTTTCACAGGACCTTTAGTCAATTTAATGGTCCAAACGGCGGACAAAGTCAAGCTCGCCGACCTGTTCGGTGAGTCACCAATTTGTCCAAAGGGCCCCCAAATTTTACAAACTCCTACCTATAATTTTTGAGAGTCCAATTGCGGTCCAGGTCGGGCTTGCTGACCTCTTCACACCCATTATTCCAAAAACAAACACAAAGTATTAAAAACATGAGTTTCCGCCAAAGAAGCGCCTTAGTTAATGTCGTGGCATGACACAAGTAACCACTCAAGCTTCATTCTTAGGGTTTGCCATAGTATCACTTGGCAACCCCCCTTGTTGTCTTGAGTTGAGATGAGACAAAATATGGCCCATTTGGGTCTCCAGTAGCTTTATAGATACAGAATGAGAAGCAATCATCTTATTTAGCATTGAGGCATTGTCTATTATCTCTTTTAACACTCTGTCGTGCTCTTTGAATTTATGGAGAATGCGTGAGAGTATCTCTTTTATCCGTCCACCCTCATAATCCATGGGCCTTTTACACTTATTAGGAGGAATGTACCTATCTTTCTTTTTGGCATGTGCTTCAAATTCCATGATCTTTTTGGCCACGAGATCCATCTGGGTAAACATTATGGCTAAATTTTGTTCCCTCTTTTGTTCCTTGTTGATCTTGCTCATGTGATCAAGGAGATGGGACACTATTGCTTAGGGTTGTCGAATTACACCACCCGAATAAAGTTAGTCAACCACTCCTCTGTTCACAGGACCAAGACCTTTATAGAAAGAGTCATGCAACATCTTATCTTGGATTGCATAAGTTAGGCACTGCAACAATAGTGTCTTAAATCTCAGCCACATCTTATGGATTGTCTCACCATCCAAGTGTTTGAAATCTAGGAAGATATTCGTAAGAATCCTTATCTTCAAGAGAAGGGTGGTCCACTTGGTTACCATTGCTACCATCTACACTCATTTCCTCTGTTTTAACATGTAACAAAAGAACAAAAACTAAAAGTAAATAGATTCAACTATGAATAACAAGAACAAAATTCAACTTTACCAAAAGAATTTCAAACAACACCACTCCGCGGTAGCATCGCCATTTTGATTTAATGTTCAAGCACCCCTCATCCAATTCTAGGTGTTCAACGATCTTAAATTAGTATAAAATACAACTATATGAGTTGGGGTCGAATCCCACAGGGAGCAGTATGTGTTTCAGATTCAATTGGGAAGTGTAAACGTGGTCAAATAATTCTGTAACACTCCAAAAAACAAATATACTAAGCTAGAGCCTAATGTGCAAACTAGAAGCCTAAATGGGGTTTAACGTAAAGGTTAGAGTCGTAAAATAACCTTCATTTATTAGTATAATTGTTTTTAGGCTTAAACGTCAAGGCATAACCCCACAAGAACTAACTTAGGGTCCTTGAGGAGGACCTTGATGGCAGCCAAAAAGCTGTCAAAAGGCAGCCTACCCACGAAATGGGCACCCACGAGCCATGGGTGGACCCATGCCCTATAAGTGAGGGTTGTTGGTTAAGGTTGGACCTCCCCTTGCTTGTCAAAATTCTCTGTCTAATCTACGAGCATGCAGTACGGTTCATGGACCCACCCATGCTCCGTGCGTGAGGTCTCATGAGTGAGGACTGGAGTTGGCCAACTTGAAGAGCTGCAGACCCAAACCCATGAGTGACCTGTACAGTCCATGGGTCCATCCACACCCCATGGGTGGGGGTCGTGGATGATGGCCTCCAATGCTGCCTCAATCTTCACCTAGGTGCATTATTTTAAGTATATTCGATTTTAATATTTAAGGTTGGGGATAGTTTATATTCTTTTTTACACTTCTATACGTACTTTTTAATTATTAACCAACCCACTCCACTTCATAAATAAAAAGACTCAAATAATAAAAAAACTCCCCTCTCTAATATTTCTCTCTCAAAATCCTCTATTGAAGAAGAAGAAGAAGAAGAAACCAAGGTTTAGGACGGATGAACTCATCTTTTCCACTCAGTTCGTGAGGAATCATATAATGAAATCCCCTCATCAACCCATGAATCCCCCATATTGCTAAATTGTTAATATATGATGTGGGTTGATTTAATATGGAAGCATGTCAATTGATTACGTTTATATACATTGAGTTATTCAATCATGATATTCCCATACCTAATATAGTAATTCTAGAAGTTTGTTTTGAGTTTGATTCATAGCCTTGAAGGGCAAATTATGAGGGTTTGTACGTGTTGATGAGAATTGGGTATGAGCTTATGATTCACTTAGAAGGTGAAGATCCTATGACTATTGTGTAATTGTGGTATTGTTGTAAGATCATTCTCCCCATACCCTTACACATGACTATGCATGAAAGTCTATGACTACGATAATGTTGTTGTGTTGATTGAAAGGCTATTTTCATGAACACACTATGAGCATGATGTGGAAGGTTTACTCACATATTAATGATTCTAAGGTTGAAAGGCCATTCTCACCTAATGAATCTATGAGTTATCATGATACCATGTTGGTTTGAATGCTAGGGCATTCTTTCATGAACATGAACTTCAGTAAAGACTTAACATGACTATTAAAGGGAATTATGCTTAGCACCGAGTGGATATGAATATAAGATGAAAATTTTTACGTTAGTTAGTCTGGCTTCCCAATGTGTTCCTTTTACGTAACTTAGTCCCCAAAACAGTTATCTCATGAAATGGAAACTATTGACCTCAGTTAGTCCGAGTTTCTAGTAGAAATCTCATTATCGAGTAACTATGTGCCCACATAGGTCTTTAGCTAGTGGATCCACCGAAAAGGTAATACTTGAGTTCTACCTTAGGCAAGTAGGACACCTCTTTTGTGTGTGGGGGCATGACACCAGGTTCCATGTAGCTCACATGGTCTATATCGGTTAAGGCAATTTCCCTACATGATAAGAACATGAACCATGACATGACAAGAACAAGAATATGAACTATGAACAAGAACATGAGTTATGTACTATGGTTCCTCAACAGGTTCTACTTAATATGAATGGGGGTATGGGACTTCATTCATGCGTTGCACAAGTACGCTTTGAGAGTGGTTATGGTATGTTTCTCTTATGACATGATGCTTTATGAGTTACTCCATGTTTTATATGAAGCATGATCATGAACATGAACTATACTTATGACTTCTTAATGAGCATTACTTAGTGTGAGTGGGGATATGAGACTTCACTTATACATTGCACAAGTAGACTTATAAAGGGGTTATTGTATTGTTTCCCTATGCTATAAAGATATATGAATTTATGTATGCATGCTATGGATTGTTGCTAAGAGTGACCTTACTTATTATAAGCTATGAACATGAATGTTTCCTTGTCTATGAGTGTTGGCTATGGACGAGGTCAAGGTATGTTATGCATGATTATTGTGGCCTAAAAGTGATACTTAGCATAGATAGGAGTATGAGATCTTGTCTATGCATTGCACAAGTATAGCTTAGGGTTGCTTATGGAATGGTTTGACTATGAAATTACTCTAATGTGCATGATGATTCTTAAAGTTGACAAAGTGCATGGTTTCAACTAAAATGTCCTTTTTTCCATGTTTTAAGGATTTTTATGCATGGCTTCCATACTTGGTACAATTTTTGTGCTAACCCATATTTTCAACATTTTTCTACAAGTGTAGGTTCGGGTCGTTGAGGCGTACTTCCCATGATATGGGGGTCATTAGCATTAGGCTCATTGAAATGGTTGAGGTTTTTGATGTCGTCTTAGTGGCCTACTTGGCTACCATTGCTGCCATAAACACTCATGCTTCCTACTTCAACACACAAACAAGCAAAACAAAACTAAAATTAAATCAGTTTACTATGATTAACAAGAGAAAAATTTAACTTAACCAAAAATTCTCAAATAACATCACTCCTCGGCAGCGGCGTCATTTTGATTTCACGTATCAGGACACTTCATCCAATACCAAGTGTAAGCGATCGATAGTTAGTAATATAACCCAACTAGTGAGTTGGGGTCGAGTCCAAAGGGAGTGGCACGTATTAGAGAATCAATAGCCAAGTGTGAACATGCTCAAGTCAATTATAGCTAAAAACATTTACGAATATAAGCATGGTTCAAGTTTGGGGTGACATAAGTGTCAAATAACAAGGGGGTTTGCTTGCAATTATCAACTACAACAACAAATAAACATGAAGATACGAATATAGAGACAGGTTCTTGGGATGTGATTGGATTATAGGCTAAGGTAAACGACCAGGTAATTGTCATTAATAGTAAACAACTGTAAATCAGTGAATAAGCTAGACTTTAGTGGGGATAAACTTTCTCTAGAACAATTTACCATGAATCAAATTGGTTTCGCTTTAGTCCATTCACTGTCTCGAGCTGAACCCATGACAACCCAATACTCACAAACCATCGATTCAGTAATTTTGGTTTCAAAACCTCTCTCTCGAGCAAGACAAAAACACGAAGTTAAGAATGTATTTGCAACTACAACCCATTAAATTCAATTACAATAACTGAACAAAATCACTTTTAAACTATCAATTAACGATACCCAGAAGTTAAAGCAACCTATAATCACATAATTATACCCCAAGAATTGGGGTTTTTGCTAGACATAGTAAAAATGAAGAAATCGTTACCAAATTGTGTTTCCATCATCTGGGTAAGATTAATATTGTCTTTACAGAGGTCAAAGATGAAGAATCTTCAACACCTACTTCCAATTTCTAAGAAATGGAAAAATCTTCAAATCTTCAAAGCTAAGGAAAAGTGGTATCTCTACTTTATTCTAAGTTGTAAACTGCAAAAACTAAAAAAAAAAAATTTCAAACTGTCTACCAACATTACCTCCTAAAAGTTCAAACAAGTATTTATAGTCACCAAAAATTGTGCTACGAAGGACCAGCCAGCGCAGTTAGTTGGTATCGCCGATCCACTCGGCGATCCTCCCTTTGGTCCATTCCAGTACCTTTTTTCTTTGGCCTTCATCATATTCAAGTTCTGTAACTTTGGGCGATCTAGCAGTGCATAACAAAATTGTTCGATGACTCGTCGACTGCTCCTTTCCATTACCGACTTGATTTTCTCCTTCAGGGCTTGACACAGTGGAACATTAGGCAAGACCATGGCCAATTGGTGACTCGCCCAATGGTTTAGGCGATCCTCATGCCTTTTTTTCTTCGCTCTTTCAGCTACCTTGTTCCTTTTTTATCAATTGTGTCCATGCTTTGTCCCTAAATCCAAATACGTGAAATTCAATGATTTACATTAGTTAATTATACGAAATATGCATTTGAGGACACTAAATCTAACAAAATAAAACTCTAAATGATTCCAAATTGTGGACTCATCACACATCCATTAGGCGATGTGTTGATGCTACTCGGCGGACATGCCCTTGTTCGCCTTCCTTCCCCCAAATGGAGTGGTTACATGCTGGATAATTCGGTGAGATTCTTGCAACTTGCTAATTCACCGAGTGGTTCAGAGATGGTTGCATTCTGGGTCTAGACTGGGGTCGTGACACTTCCCCAAATGGCCGCCTAGTGAAGTTTCCATTTCACCCTACTCTGTTTGTTTGAGTGCCAGCATTTTATCTTTATTTTTGTTAATGTTTGTTCTCTACTAACATTAAGGACAATTTGGATGCTTTTGGGTGGTAGGAGTCTGTTACTCTATCAAAAAAAATTGAGCATCGGAGTGTGATCAATATCGATGACCCAAATAGTTCTCTTAATTGATCGAATGCCCTTAATTTATTGAAATGAATGAGCGGTTACGATGAGGAAAATAAAGTTACATAGACAATGTGTGAACTTTTAGCATCTCGTTGTGCCTAGCCAGTTCTCGAATGAGTCTCTTGTGATGAACATTGCACAGTAGCTACAAAGTGTGGAGTCTTGTTTGTTATTGGTACCGATGCCTTGTGTGATGAGTTTAGTTTGAACATTGTGTGTGATGAAACCTAGAATTTGCCCCGTTGGTCCAGTTTATTGAGTGAGACAAGCACTTGAAATGATATTAGGCTACAATTTTGAACAATGGAAACAATTTGACAATATACCTCTTTTATAGCCAACCTTCTGAGATGGGTGAACCTTGCTTGGCACATTCTGAGCCTTACCCTTTTCCTGGAAGAAACTTGAACAATTGTGACCTCTTTTTATTCCACTCACCCATAACTTTCATGATGTGTGATTTGTTTGAATAGCCAAATTAGGGGGTGTGGCGAAGAGAGAAGAAAAGTCAAGAAGAGTGAGAAATCTCCCTTTAAGTAATGGTTTTGAAAAAGATAGAACCCCTCCATGTAAAAAATAAAAGAAAAAGAGAAGAGAAAAGAAGCAAAGGAAAAGAATGAAAAAGTTGTGAAATAAAGTGGTAGAAATTGCAAAAGAAATGGGGTACCCGGTAATTCATATGAAGTTGAATAATGGGATAGATTATGAGCATCTTTGAAATGTTAAAGTAACGGAGGAAAGTGATGTTCAAACTATACTTGATGAAGGTAGAAGCCACTAAGCCTAAATGACCATACCTTGACACTAAGCCCCGTTAGAAGCTGTGAAAAGACCTTTGTGATTTTGAGTGAGTTGAAACGAATGTTGATTGGAAAATAAGGGCAAACAGATGGGTGAAGTCATGCATGTGTTCATCTTTGTTAGTGTGAGAGTTGTATGTGATTCCGAAACTATAAATTATTGAGAAATTGTGTGAGAATATGGAATCATCTTTGTTGTAAGGGCATTTGAGTTACTTTGTTAATTTTAACCTGTATTTGAAGCAAGTTTTGTGAACTTGAGCATCTTCGATAATGATAAGTCACAAATTTGAATCTTTGAGTGCACAAATTATCATTGCATGAGTAGTTTGAACCTTGTTGTGTATATTCATGTTTGAGTCTTATGCAACACTATATGAGACATCCTTTTGAACTGCTGATCTTGAGTTTTACTTGAGGACAACCAAAAGTTTAAGCTGGGGGTGTTGATGAGTCCGAAATTTGGACTAATTTAGGGCTTTGTTTTGATGAATGTAGTGTCCTCAAATGTTTAATTTATTCTATGAATTGGTGTGTAAACATTGATTTTTAGGTATGTGAGTTAAGGAGCAAAGCAAAGACACTAACAGGCAAAAAGGAACAAAATAAGCTGCAGAAATGGAGAAAGGCTAGCGTGATGATCGTAAAGAGCACTGAATCACTGAATTGCCCCTAGCCCGCCTAAATTTTACAGTACATTGTGTCTGAAATGAGTGAAATTTAGGCGAACTATGTTTCATATCTGTGAATTGCCGAATTGATCGGCGAAGCAAGACTATACCACCGAATGCACTGAATGAGTATTAAATATGAAATTGAAGTGGCAAGTAAAAGGACTAAAGGGTGGATTGCGGAAGTGATCGGCTATCCTGATGTAGACCACCTAAAGTTACAATGCATGATGAATAAAAACGTGAAGAAAGAACGCAATGGACAAGGATGATTGGCGCATTGGCAACTAGTCGGCGAAGCTCGACTTTCCTCACCGATAAACCCCAAAAAGCCACATCTCAAATCAACTTGAATTGATTTTTGGTAGAGAGAGAAGGTAACCAGTCATTGTGGAACGAAATAGAGAGAACAAAAACAATACTCTTGTTGATTTAGAGAAATTTTGGTCAGAGATTTCAATTGGGTGTTGTAATAGGCAAAGATTTTATTCATCTTAGATCTTCAAAAATCAATACCCAGCTATGGAGCATGTATTAGGTACTGAATTTTCTTCTTTTATGATGATTAGTTAAAACCGCAATCATGGGGGTTTGAAAATGTGATTAATTGTTGAGTTTGGCTTGATGAGTATTAGTCATGATCAATTTTAGTGCTAACTGGAAGTGGGTCTCACTTATTGTTGTGGTTGAATTGCTCTGTTGTATGTTTATTTCAGTATGAATTAGTGTTTTATGCTTGCATGAGAAAGAAGTGTAGAACTAAGGTGATAAGTTGGCACTCATAGGTATTGGGTCATGGTGCATTCAGCTTGAGAGAGTGAATCCCCAGACCCATTCTATGTATTTAGCTCGAGACAGTAGGTGTAGTGAGGTTGTAGGTTGGTCTCCATGTTTACCACATTGAGGTTCGAGAGAACTCAATGGAAACGAGGTAGTTGTTCGATAGAAAAATATTTCATTTAAGGCCAATCCTACCCACAAAGAGTTAGTACTTTTGGTTATCAATTAACACTCATCGAGTTGAGTTTAGCAATTGGTTGGTCAACCCCCCAAGTATACCTCTCTTATTTGATTATTCCTAATTAATTGTTGTGGTTGCTTTTTTTATCTAAAAACTCATTACCCTAACATTGATGTCACTCTTCTAATTTTATTAAAAGTTTCGAATAATATGTATTCCTTCAGCTACGGAAATCATTATTTTAACTTCATACATGAACTTAAAATAGAACTGCTCCTTATTGGATCGACCCCAACTCTCTTGTTGGGTTTATACTGTTTAATGATCGTCTATTCCTAGTATCAGATGAGGTGTAGTTGATACGTTAATCACTTACTCATGCTAAGTGGACCACCTTAGGTCATCATTCACGTTCATCATCTTTTGTTCTCATCCTTAGCTTATTTCTCATAGACAAGGGAATCACTGTGATTCATACATATATAGGAAGGCAACTCTATCAAAAATTGAAGCTAATCATACACCATACAAGTAATTCTCATATTAAAACATACTTACGATACTTCCTTGAAGTAGCCTTGATTCATGATAAACATGCTTCTTTTATTATGGACTAGTCCCTGATTAGCTCTTGCTACAATTCATGGAAAGTACCTCTTTACTTAGTACGAGATAAGTCATCACACAGGAATGGTTTTGATTTACCAATTCAAGGCTACCAAGGAAAGATGTGGCATTTTTGGAACTTAACAACATTTCTCCTTTCATTGTTTGGTAGTGCGACAACTTCTACCCATTTAGAATCATAATCTACTGCCACCAAAATGTACTTATTACCGAATGAGCTTAGAAATGGCCAAAAACCTAAGTTGGGGGTGTGATGAAAAGGAAAAGGAGAAGTCAAGAAGTGCAGGAAAAGTCCCCCTTAACCCATGGTGTTGCAGAACAACGGAAACCCCTTCAATATAAAAAAATAATAAAAAATAATAATAGTAAAAAAAAATGTGGAATGAATAAAAAAGAAATCAGGTTCCAAGCAATCCATGAAGGTGAAAAAATGGGTGACTTAGAATTACTAGAAAAAGAAACGATAAAGGAAAAGAAGGGAATGCCTTGAGAATACCACATCCCACGAGGAAGGAGCCACTGAGCCTAAATGACCATACCTTTGCATTCGTCCCCATTACAAGCCTTAAAAAGACCTTTTTGATCTTTATTAAGCCTAATCAAAAGTCAATTGGAAAATAAGGGCAAACCTATGGGTAAAAGCATGCATTGTGTTCCTCTTTTTGAGTGTGAGCGTTGCATCTGATTGATCTTGAATTGATTAATCTATATGTGTGAATCTGAAATCATTCTTCATTTGAGGGAATTTAGATACTTTTTGTCGAGCTTGAACTTGCACAAGTAGCAAGTATTGCGAGCATGAGAATATCTGGCAATGGTGTGTCACAACTTTAATCTTTGAGTACACAATTGATCTTTGCATAAGTAATTTGAATCTTGTTGTGTATGTTCATGATTGGGTCTTGTGTAGCACTGTTTGAGACACCCTTTATGAACGGCTGAACTTGAATTTGCTTGAGGACTAACAAAAGTTTAAGTTGGGAGTGTTGATGAGTCCACTTCGTGGAATCATCAAGGGCTTATTTTGATAAGAATAGTGTCCTCGAATGCTTATTTTGTGTAAATATCTGATGAAAACTCTTAAGTTTCAAGTATTGAAGTTTTAGTGAAAGCATGGACACTTAGGCGGAAAAAGGAACAAAAGGGCTGAAAAGAACGACGAAGCTGGAGCCCGAGTATCGCCAAGCACGAAACGGCGATAAGACAGACGAAGGGTGAGTCACCGAAATCATTCGGCGATATCGACTAACTTCGCCGAAAGATTCGGCAGCGCTATTTTCTAAAGTCTATAAATATTGAACTTATTTTTAATTTTAGAGAGTCGAACTTTTATTTTAATTTCCAGAATAGAATAATATGTTTTAGGATATTTTCTCTCAAATTTGGAGAGGATTTTGTGGGAGACTTGAAGAGAGAAGGATTTCATCTTCCCCTAGTTCGAAGTGGGTCTTCTCCATTCTTCTTCCTTTGCTTAAATGAAGGTTTAATTTCTTATACCCATTTAATTTTACTATCATTTTAGGTGTATTTTGTTATTTCTTGATGTGTGGCTAAAAACCTCCATTCTTGGGGTGTGATTTAGCAAATATGTGTTGATCTTATTGTTGGGTCTTCCTTGCGGATAGGTTAGATGTAGTTTAATGGTGATTTCACCTAGTGGTTGTGGTTTAATCTAAAGGGTTTGTAGTTACAAATACAAAGCCAGCCATCTGTTTTTGGCTTGCCCGAGAGGGAGGTCGCGAAACCAAGACCACTAGACTGATGGCCTAAGGAGTGGGTCGACATGAGGTTTAGCCCGAGAGGGTGAGCCATAGTCCCATATACTAACACTCAGCTCGAGAGAGAGTTAGTGGGGTTAGGCGTAGGCTGGTCTTCATGCGGCAAATGGGTGTCCGAGAGGAACGTATTTGAAACGGGGTAAGTTGCCCGAGAGGGAACTTATTTCCATTTAAAGATAAGGCTAGACACTATTATCTTACAAATTTTCTTTCAAAAAGCAAGTACCCAACTACTTATCTCAACTTGTATTGCAGTCACACCCCAGGAATATTTCCCCATACTTGATTTTCTTGATAATTTTCGCTATTTTTAATAATTGTGACAAAACCCCTAATTTGATAATGGACACTTTCGTGTAACCCCCTTAATTTACCATGTTTTTGTTCGTTCATGTCTTTAGCTATGACTAATTAGAGCTTAATTTTATTTTTCTATCAATTCCCAAAACCACTCCCTTGGGACACGACCGCAACCTTTCGTTGGGTTACTATACTATAGATGATCGTAGACACTCATACCGTAGGTTAGTGTCATTGGTCACGATAAGCGTCAATGTGCCGTGTTACATCTAGCGGGTACCCTTGGGTGGTGACACCAACTAGGGCTAAGTCTGAGGGTAATAAGTGCCAAGGCAAGGGGTAAAAGCCAAGGCCAAGGGGCAAGGCTAAAGCCAATGGCCAAGGCAGCCAAATTCTTGCGAAGCAGTGCCTCATTTCTAAGACCACCACCACGGCTCGTGGTGTTGTCTGTGAAGGCTAAGGCAGTAGCTCCCTTGAAGCTACCTCAAAGTGGCTCACCTTAACGAGCCACTTCACGGCCAGTGGTGAAGACCACGAATCGTGGGAAGGCTTGTTAAGGTGCCTTCAAATTTTGGAGGCCAATACATCATGGCATGGCCACTGGTCCATGACCACGATGAGGACCATGGCTAGTGGTGAGAACCATAGCTCGTGAGACCTCGGAGTAGGCTGCCTAGTGAGGGGCTTTTTGGTATTTCCCCTTTAAGTGATTATTGAGTGGGGTCATTTTGTCTATTCTTAGAACACCTATATAAGCTATTTTAACCCTTTAACCACCTCAACCAAGATACTATTTCCAAATATCCAAATTCAATCCCCAAATGCTCTCCTCTAAAGTATTTCTCTCTCTCTAAAACTTGAAGAAGAAGATAGAGCTTGAAACTCGGTCAAGAACAAGGCATCATATCTCAAAGCTTTTGAGGGTTTAGTGATCAAGGTATGATAGATTATTCATCCATTGATTCTTGCTTCGATGGAGTCCCTATAATTCTCTAATTTCATGAAGAATTCCCCCAAATCAAGTTAGGGTTTCTTCAATGTTATGGGTTATGATTAATGTTGATCCAATTGAGTCGATAATGAGTTATTACGATTGAATTAGTGGTAAGTCATCAGTTTTAGATGAAATTACATGTTTTTTATGCCTTACCTTAGTCTAATTGATGTAATTGAAGTAATGCGATTTTATACCTTGAAAAGGGAAAATTAAGGATTTAGAGATGATCTTTGTAACGACCCGAGCCTACACCTCGGACATAAAGCGGCATACAACACTCTGAAGAGCATCTTACAAGCCTCATAGCATTCATAACATAAGACGTTAAGATAAATGGTACAGAATTTAAAAATCTTTTAATCCATACAATAAAAAAACTTCATTTAAAACTGATAATGGAAGTCTACTTGTCTCACATGACCATCTAATACAATCTTGAATTAGGAATAGGGTCACGACCCTTACAATAGAAAGTCTAATATGGTCTAATACAATGAAAGACAACAAACATCAACAAAGCACTTGTCCTCGGATCCATGAGGACACACCACAAGCTATAGAGGGAATCAATCCAGGCTTGAACTAGAAGATATCAACTCACTTGACGGAACGTACACTTTGTAGAAAAATAGAAGAAATATGGGTTAACACATTTTATTTACTAAGTATGATAGCCATGCAAAAACCATGCTTTAAAACGTACATTTTGTTTAAGAATCATGCTATATGCCAATTTGAGAAAACAACATGAACTTTAATAAAAGAGGCATAAGATAAAAACATAATAAAAATATAAGTCATTCAACATCTTAGAACCTTCACCTAAAGTAACCCTAAACTATAATTGTGCAATGCAAGAATGGCGTCCCATATGAAACGACCCCAAAAATGCCCGAAAATGTGCTTCGGAAACACCTATAGTTGTAATTTCCATATACCTTAAAATATGTGCATGATTTCAGAAATTCGACTTCATATTCTTATTCATGGGGTCAAATTGAGTGGGGGACGGGTCTAACCCGAATTTTAGAGCAACCGTATCAAAATTCGAAAATCGCAAAAAATGCGATTTGGAGGGTCAACTTTAAAGGGGCATATCTCTTAGCACACGAGGAACTGGAAGGCCCACAACCTATTAAATTAAAGCTCTTTGAGTTAGCTTTCCAACGCACTTGGTTTCACCTCATTCCGAGTTAGGATGAGGGAGTTATGACCATTTTCGTAAAACCTGTCTGTGCAGATTTGCAATTT
>JAJOON010040392.1:0-11841 GCA_029582645.1 Solanum megistacrolobum
AATCCAAACACACACACAAAAAAAAAAAAAAAAAAACTCCCTCGTCCCCAACCCCTTTGTCCCCCACCTCGAGAGAAGGCCCAAAATAGTCATCATCTTTGGGTTAAAACTCAAAGTCATCCTTGAGTTTTCACTTAGAACACTAATAGTTCTTCATGTTTGCAATATTGGTGCACTGTTGGTCCTCTTCTAAATTTTTGCCTATTTTTTAACATTAATTTTGTTCATAATTTTATGTAAGGAATGTCCTATCGTCTTTTTTTATATTTAGTAGAAATAATAACTCTATGTGAGAGAATATGAGAAAAAGAACACCTAGTTCTGTTCTGTATAAATATTACTGCAGCTAAACTAAAAACATTTTAACATATGACATTGCAAAAAAAGAAAAATTTGTACTATTGCACGTGAAATCGTCGTGACGAACCTCTCGACTTTACCTGCAATACGATTTCTACTAAACAAAACAAGGTGTATTTCTTCTCACAAATCTCTCACATGGAGTTATTATTTCTACTAAATATATAAAATGACAATTAAATATTTCATACAAAATCAATGTTAAAAAATAGGCAAAATTTTGAAGGAGGATAAAAAATGCACCAATATTATAAACATGAGAGATTATTAATGTTCCATGTGAAAATTCAAAAATGACTTTGAGTTTTAACCCAAACATAACAACGGACTATTTTGGGCCTTTTCTCCCCCTCACATCCACCCTAACCTCTCCGGCCAAATCCTCTGTCGTTCCTTGCCGCACATCTTCTCCACGAGATCAAATAAAACTTCAATCATCAGCCCATAAGCATAATTTTTGCTTTACAATAATACGTAAAAAATCAATTTTGATCAGATTGTAAATGGTTGCAGCAGCAAACCATTAAAAATGGACTAGCAGGATGGTGATCACTCCTTTTTCTTCAGTAACAGCCAACTCCGTTATCTTAAGATACCGCCATTTCTCTACTCTTGTTCAGATTTTCTCCGAACAAACCACCAAGACCAAAAATGGCAAACACCTTGATAATCCCAAGCCGAAATCATCTTCTTCTAAATCCAAGAAAGCTAGAAATATTGCCAGTATCATCAACACAAACCCATGGTCATCTCATCTTGAATCTTCTCTTTCCTCACTCACTCAACCTTCCCTCTCTCACACCACTGTCCTTCACACACTCCGCTTCATCAAGATACCTTCCAAAGCTCTTTACTTCTTCAACTGGACTCAAAAAATGGGTTTTCAACACACCCATCAATCGTATTTACTCATGTTGCAACTCCTCGGCAGTTCCCGCAGCTTAAATTCAGCAAGGAACTTTCTTTTATCTATACCCAGAAGGTCTAATGGTACTGTACCGCTTCAAGATAGGTACTTTAACACTTTGATTCAAAGTTATGGTAAAGCTGGGCTTTTTCAAGAATCATTGAAGGTGTTTAAAATGATGAAGTCACTTGGAATTTCACCCTCTGTGGTTACGTTTAATAGTTTATTTTCAATTTTGCTTAAGAGGGGTCGAACCGGTATGGTCTACGAACTGTTTGATGAAATGCTTAAGACATTTGGTGCCAAGCCTGATGTGTATACTTTTAACATTTTGATTAGAGGATTTTGTATGAACTCCATGGTTGATAAAGGATTTAGGTTTTTTAAGGAGATGGAAAGGCATGAATGTGAACCGGATGTGATTACATACAATACCATTATTGACGGTTTGTGTAGGGCAGGGAAAGTGGAGATTGCACATAACGTGTTAAAGGGTATGGTCAAGAGGGGTCATCAATTGAGTCCTAATGTTGTAAGCTACACCACTTTGGTTAGAGGGTATTGTGAGAAGCAAGAGGTTGAACGGGCTCTTGATGTTTTTGAGGAAATGATAGATTCTGGTCTAAAACCAACCAGTATTACTTATAATACTCTTGTACAAGGTCTTTGCGAGGCTAAAAGATTTGACAAAATAAAGGAGATCTTGGAGGGGACTCTAGGGAGTGGAGGACTTATTCCAGATACATGTACTTTCAATACATTGATTACCTATCACTGTAATGTGGGAAATCTGGATGAAGCAGTGAAAGTTTTTGAGAATATGTTGAACTTAAAGGTGAAACCTGATTCAGCAACATATAGCATCTTAATACGGAGCTTTTGTCAAAAGGGATACTTTGATAGGGCAGAGAAATTATTTGATGACCTAATGAAGAAGGAGGTATTGCTTCGTGATGATGGCTGTACACCTCTCATTGCAGCGTACAATCCCATGTTTGAGTATTTCTGCAAGATTGGCAAGACAAAGAAGGCTGAGAAAGTATTCAGGCAACTAATGAGAAGAGGAACTCAAGATCCTTTTGCTTATGAACTCCTGATCATGGGGCATTGTAAAGAAGGCACATTTAATGATGCACATGAACTCTTAGTTCTGATGTTGAGGAGAGATTATGTACCTAATATTGTGATTTATGAGTCCCTAATTGAAGGTTTGCTGCAAAAGAATGACCCTAAAGTTGCTTACGATACTCTAGAGAAGATGTTGAAAAGCTCCCATCTTCCGAGATCTTCGATTTTTCATCAAATCCTTACAGAACTTATCAAGAAAAATTGTGCAAGTGAATGTGCTTCCTTGGTGACACTAATGTTAGATAACAAAGTTAGACAAAACATCAATCTTTCAACTGATACTGTGAGGATACTCTTCCAAACAGGATTAAGGGAGAGAGCTTTTGAGATTGTTCGGTGCCTTTATGAAAATGAATACGTGGTAGATATGGAAGGTTTGGTTGCTTTCCTTTGCCAGTGTAGAAAGTTATTGGAGGCATGCAAATTATTGTTATTTAGCTTAAGTAAGGGTCATATTCTGAATGTAGATACATGCAGTACTCTTTTATCTGCTCTCTGCAAAGCAAGTAGAGCTTCAGAAGCATTTGAGATTTACTATGAGTTGCTCGAGAAAGGAGTCCAACAACCTTTAGAATGCGTAGAAGAGTTGGGGCTTGCTCTTGAAACTGAAGGAAGAACTAAGGAAGCTGAATTTGTTAAAAAGAGAATCCCAGGCCAATCGTAGTCAGATAGATTGGTTCAAGCTTGTGCGTCTGAAAGGAGATATCTGCATGCCGGAGTTCTACTGTTTCTTCAATTATTATGTCAAACCACATTTTGTTCTGAGGTTTGCATATGATACTTAACTTACATGGCGATGCTAGCTGGGGCTGGATGCCTCTGGAATGTGATTATGAGTGATATCAGGTTCATGATTCCTGTTTCTCTTGACAATGGAGAAGTCTGATTTGGACAGACTTGAAAAATATTGAAGAGCGAAAACTTAATAGTCCCTGAGCTCTCTGGTTCACCATCTGGAGCAAATTTGTTGCTTAGTAATGTTGGCCTTGCAGGTACGGTTATTAAAGAGAAATATGATGCAAGTGCATGTGCGCAGGTTATAGGTCTTACGCTTAATTACAACAGCCTTGGACATGTTAAACAGTCAAACTCCATATTTCTCAGATGAACAATTTGATGACCTTAATAGTGTTTCTTTCTCCAATTTTAAGTCGTCATCTGATCTTCTTCCTACCAAGCAATATCAATGATTACAATTTTTTAAACACACGGCTTCAACCAAGGGCCTGATAGACTTGTACCTTGACGTTTATACATTATGTATTGATTTTTGGCTTTTGTAAAAAATCTTCCAAATCCATTTTTATTTGAGTAAAATTCTTCATAATATGCTTCTCAGTCTCATGGTAAATGCCTGTTTTTCTGGAATTGAACTAGATGTACTATAGCTTTCTTTACCGCAGGATAAAAAATCTATTATCTATCATGCATGCTGAGAATTGACACAGAGGATGGTAGGGCACATGCTTTATTACTAGCAAAGCTATATTTCAAAGTTCAAGCAGCTTATTATCTCACTGCTGACACCTTTAGGGACAAGAGATTATCCAAATGTGTTACATTTTCACTGCTCTCCTGTGGGGGGCCAAATATCTCCCAGAACCTAAGAGTCTCATCTGCTCCAGCCGATACCACAGTCAAACCATCAGGGCTCTGCATGAAGAGAAGGGAAGTTACCGTCTCAATTTTGATAAAACTATTACTCCTACTTTCTTTGATTTCAAGTCTCACCTGGGAGAGATGCAGAATTCTTGATGAAGAAGCATGACGCAATGGCTCTCCTATTCTAGCCATGGAAGGATAACTCCATAAACACAACTGGCAATGAGATTCACCTGTTCCAAACCCATGGCCACTTAATATCTCTTTGTGATGCCTGTTCCATTGAAGTCCACAAATCTGCCAATTTCATTCACAACAATACCATGTATTTGAGGAAAATTTGTAATAATCAAACTTATGATGGAAATTTGTGATAAATCTATAAACTGAAATGTCATTGCTCAGAAAGATTGCAAAAGTGATGTTAAAACTTGCCTGAGCTCCAGTTTCATTGGTGCTGATGCATGTCCCCTTCTGTGTGTTCCAAATCTTAAGACATCCATCATCTATGCCCCCTCCAGAGGCTAATACATCACTGCTATATGGACACCAAGCTAGGGCCTTGACTGCAGCATGATGTTCATTGAACCGGTGCATATAATGCCTTGAGCTCGTCTTGAAACTATCCCATATGTACACCAGATTGTCATTTCCACCACTGGCAAGTGCATTCCCCGTGCTAGACCACTTCACGCCACAAACTTCCCCTCTATGTGCTCTCGTTACAGAGACCAAATTGCTTCTTGCTCGCACTGCCAATGAGAATTACAAGTAAGTAGGGTGCTGTTACAATAGAGATTAGTCAAATACATCAATGGAATAGCTTAGTACTACCATCATGATTAATGATAGCTCTGTCTTTACTCCCTGAGGTTAAAATATGACCATTCCATGAAACACAACCCACTCTGCTCTGATGGCCTTGCAGGTCTCTCACCTGTTTATGTGAACGAAAGAAGTCGATTACTTCAATGTAAACAACAAGAAAGAATACTGTTTCTACTACAATGTAACCAACATTAACAAGTCTTACAAGCCTGGAAGTCTCAGCATCCCAGAGCTGGAGTTTAGAGGAATCACAACCAACTGCTACTATTTTCCCATCATCAGACCATGCTACACTAGTAGGACAATCGTTTTCACGCTTCACTTCCATCAGTACCCCAGCTTTTTGCACTTGAGCATTCCATATATATAGAATTGACCCCAGAACAACAGCAAGTATGTTGGATTTTCCCCAATCCATAACATTCGAGTAATAGTCATCCGATAAAAGAGGAGCATCTAAAGCTCGAGTTGCTTTCTGCATATAATATCCCAACATATTACATAACACAATCAATAGTCTCATAAACTTCATCTAAATTCAAATCTTACCAAAGGAAACTTTCGATATCTCCTATTCTCATTAATTTGCAGGGGAATTTCTTTGTCACTACGCCTCATTTCATCAATTAGACGCGTAGATTGTCTACTCGATTTAGGACTTCCTCTAAAAACCATCATTCTGAATGGTCTTCCTTCTACATCCAACTTTAGATTTTCCTCCATTTTCCTTCTATATTCATCCTATCAAAATCATACAAGAAAACAACTAAAATGGGTGTCCAGATACAGAATTTCTTTCCACAATCAGCAATCGCAAGAAAAATTAAAACGCGATGAAGAAACAAGTCAAGCAAGAAACTAACATTGAAGTTTGGTTTTCGGAGTTTGTTATTCGTTCTGTTGGTGAGTAAAGTATGTGCTTGATCAAGATCCATCAGGCTTCTATTGGGTATAAATCTATCACCCTGCATCACAAAAACACTCAAAATCACATATCAATTCATCAAAATGCAGAAAAACAGAAATTAACAAAGGAGAGAAAAAAAAACGCATAGTGTGGATTGATTAATTACAGGAAAATCATAGTCGAGCGGAGTATCGTGAAGGCGAGTTGGAGAATACCAATCTGGTTGAATTCTTGTTAATGAATTGTCATTCATTTTCGTACATTTCTCAGTAGCCTTTTCAAATCTTGTTTTGTTAATTTTCAGAGTTTTTATATTGCTGTTGAACAAAAGCTTATTGAGAATGGTAGTTAAAGTTAATGGCTGTTTCGCGCCAAATTAGTTTGTTCACTAAAGGAGACCTCGGTTTGTTTCCCCTCAACGGTAATTATTTATTTTAAACATAAATAAAAGAGGAAATTGTAAAACTAAGTGTTATAAACACTTGTCCAAGCTTCGCGCGGTATAACTGTAATTTAAAATGAACTTTTTTATAAATTAAGTAGAAATAAAAAGGCGAATTCTATTTTGATTAGAGCCGAGATTTGTGTTTCCTCTTAAATAAAATAATTAAGAAAAGAAATAATATTTTCACATTAAGTTGACATCAGAGAAAACGATAATGTTATAACATTTTTAAAAATCGAATTACCAAATTAAGGTTTTAATACAATATCATGTCCATTCTCAATTAACTTTAATTCAAACACGATATCATTCATACATGAAAGTAATTAACTATTATTTAAAAATCAATTGAAAAACCAAATAGACAATATATAAGTATTCGCGGATTTTAATCAATTTCATGCAGATAAAGAAATTCTGAATACATTATTTATGATAGCTCCCATAATAATTTATTGAAAATTCTACTTCTAATAATTTATAATTTATAATTTCATTTTTTTTAAAAAAAACTAAAATTCTTAACCTAAAGTAATCTAAGAAGAGAATCTTATTTTCCATCCCAATAAAAAGAATTCATCTAATTAATTATTTTCTTTAAATTGGGCATAATTCAAAATTTTATTTTTATAGAAGTACAAAAAAGATACTCAAAAACCTATATACCAAATAACTAATATTTTAAAATAAATAAATAAATAAAAGAAAGTAAAAAGAACAAAGAATGGAAGAAAATGTAATTTAAGGAAATGATATAAATAACACTAATGATGAGATTAGGGGGAAAAATTAATAGCATTAATGATTAAATGATTTAAAATTTGGAAAAATGCAAAATAGATAAACTTTCAAGACAAATTTTTGAGCAATTTTTAAAAAAAAATATATAAGAGAAAACGTAAAAACGTTTTTGATAAAACCAAATAATATTTGAATTAAGAAGAGTGTCATCATTTTCTATTTTTAACTTTATTATTTGGTATGGGTATAATCGTATAGATCTTTAGCATAAAAGATGATATAATTTTTTTATAAAAAATAAAATCAAATTACATTAAGAAATATTAATATATGTTTTACAAAATCATAATAACTAATTTCTTGTAATAAATAAAATAAAGTATTTTTTAAAATAAAAAGTGATTTAAGACAATGATATAAATGACATTAATTATCAGATTAAGGTAAGGAAGTAAGAAAATTAATATGATCGTTGATGAACAAAATCAAATATGATAACCATTGATATTTTTGTAAAATTTTAAAGTGAGATTTTGTCTTTTAAAATTAAAAAACTGTCAACAAATTAAAGTATAATTTTAAAGATAAATAAAAAAATAAAACAGACATTAATTAAAGGTGGTACATAAGGAAATTTTAAAAAATGAAATTAGAAGATACATAAGGAAAAATGAAACAAAAAAACTAAAGAAATTTTTTTTAGAAGAATAAAGAATGAAAAGAAATAATGTGAGCACTAATTTAGGATCCTTTCAATTTATAATTCACAATATAAATTTCTCCTTATTCTCCTCCTAATTTAATATGAATTTAATAAATAAATTGATTTTTTCTCTAAATAATTCTTCTTACCACTCATTATTTTTTCTATAAATTTTTCAATTAGAATGATTTATTTTTTTTCAATACAATTTTCTTGTAGAAAACATTACAGTGCAACATCCTTTAAAAAAACATTCTTTTTGAAGACAAACATTTGTTACATGACTTTTTTTCTTATATCAATATCCTGAAGAATCATAAGATACTCTATCTTTCTCTTTTCATAAAGAAATCATATTCTATCATCAGAAGAAGAAGTGACAAAGTTAAGGTGTCCATTTTTGTTGATTTTAATGCTTAATTTTTATTTGTATTTTTGTAGGCTAAATATAAATAATTTTGAGAATTATTTTTATATGTATATATATTTGTAATTGTACAATAATTTTGAAATGTAAGATTCTTAAGATATTTTAGATTCCTAATAACTTTAAAAATATTTCTAATAATTTTATTTTTGCGCTTTTTTGGTCTTGATTATTAATTTTTTATTTCTTTTATCCTCAAGTTTTAAACACATAATTATATGCTCAGTTATTAGTAATATATTTGATTTTAAAAAAAAAAATATATGGTGCAATTTGTAGTTAGTCGACCATATAGAATATCATACTAAATAGGATATTAGATTAACTCTTGCATAAAATTAATTTCAATTTTCAAATATCTAATGCTTACCACCAATGATCTGACTATTATTTTACGCTAAAGTCGATGAAATTTTGTCCATTCTGAGATTTTTTCTCTTCATCTCTAAATTTGCTTCCAAGAAACTTTGTTATTTCTGTTTTTCTTTTTCCGGTGCTTGTTATCCTTTATGTTTGAGTTAAAAATCAAAGTAGTCCTTCTCTTTTAACATGAAGCACTAATAGTCCTTCATGTTTCAAAAATTAGTACATTTTTAGTATTCTTTCGAACATCTGCCTATTTTTTAACAGAACCTTTCTTTTGCACGTGAGAAAGTTTCCCCCCAAAACTCAATTTTTTTTGTCCCTCCGAACTCCTTATCAAATCAGACTTCTATTTTCTCTTCCCTTTCTTCTTCAATCAAACCCTATAGTCAAAATTTCATTATGAATTCCATTAAAAGCTTAGTCGATTCTTGGAAGCAACTATGTTGTCATGGCACAACAATGACACAAAGTTGCTTTCAAGAATTGACTAAGCTTTTTTATATATATATATATATATATATATATATATGAGAAGAAGAGTGATGGAAGAAAAGTACATGACAAAGGAGAGTGACAACCTAGAATGAAAAGACTTGTTAGCGTCGGCAAGATTCAAAAACAAATATCCTACTATGACAAGTCTAGTTAATTAAACTAAGGTTGATTACAATTATGAAAGAACATATAACTAGAGTTGATCACTGTGTATGTAGGATGAGCTTTTGTAGAGCAATACCTCCTTTCCTCACTTGTTTTTATAAATACTAAAAAAAACGATATGTATATTTATAGTGATTCTTGAAAGGAATTTCCTTAAGTTGCTCAAAATTTCCTTCAAATTTTGATTTTTGTTTGTATAATAGGAAAATCAAAGTTATGAATACTACGGAGAAGAAGGGGAAAATCTGGTTTCCACCAAGTGAATACAGAGTTATCGAAGAAGACAGTTAAATATGATTTGTCATTGTGAAAACAAAATTATCATGTATATGCTTTCACACCTGCAGAAAAGCTCTATTAAAAAATTGACAGATGTTACGAAGAATACTAAAAGTGTACCAATTCTTGAAACATGGAGGACTATTAATGTTCCATATTAAAAGACACGGACTACTTTGATTCTTAACTCAAACATAAAGGACGATTTTGATCCTTTTCTCTCCTCCTTCCCTTCCTGATTTTTCTTTTATTTATTTGGTATGTTGTTGAATTTTTTTCTCTTTGATACGTGCATGTTCAATGAAACTTGTTTGATGTTCCTGAAAAGTTAAAAAGTAAAGAAAGGAAGAAAAACAATTAAAACAAAGAAAATGTTTGAAAGACAATCGTAAAAAGAAATGAAATATTGAGAAAGGAGTTAATCAAACCATGAATTTTTTTACTACTCCGTCAATAATGAATGCATCAATATCAATTGGTGAATAACTTTTACCAAGTTTTTTGAAATGATTTGTGATTAATGATTATCTACCCTATTTTAAATATTTGAAATCAACACGAGACTCTACCGTCTTGAAGAGTGAAGGTTAAGTTTGATGGCTAATCTTACGAAACTTGAGTTTGTTGTCCTTCGCTTACATCACAATGTCTTTTTCTTCATTATTCTGATTTTGGTTTTCGTATCATGGATCTTGGGTCGCGCTTTATGGCATTTCCATTATTAAAAAAATCCAATCCCACAAAGGATTGTTCATGGAACTACTATCGAGATTCTTCGAACCAATTTTCTAGTTTCATCCCTATGTTCATTGCTATACCATCATTTGCTCTGTTATACTCAATGGACGAGGTAGTATTTTTTTATTTATTTTTTTTACGAGGTAGTAGTAGATCCATCCATTACTATAAAAATAGTTAGATCAAGAACTACCTCTCATGAATATTGGATGTTGAAATTCATTTGGATGTTATGGGTCTTGTAGACCCCATTAAAGATGAAAATAAAACATCAAAGTAAGACTGGACTAAAACTATGATATTCTTGCATCATTAACTTTATGAAATTTTGAAAATTGAATATCTCACAATTAAGGATCCACTTGTTTTGTGGAAAAGCCTGAAAGAAAGATATGACCACTTGAAGATGGTCATACATCTAAACATACGATATGATTGGATGCATCTTAGGCTACAAGACTTTAAGTCTATTCATGAGTACAATTTTGTTATGTTCAGAATTACTTCTCAATTGATACTATATGGAGAAATGATTAGTGATATTGATATGATAGAAAAGATGTTCTCCACTTTGCATGCTTCGAATGTGCTCCTACAACAACAATATCAACAGAAAAGTTTCAAGAACTGATTTCTCATCTTCTCGTGGCTGAACAAGATAATGGCTTGTCAATGAAAAGTTATGAGAATTGATCTACTGAATCTACATCATTTCCTGAAGTGAATGAGGTGTACGTCCACCATGATAGGCGTGGAAAAGTTCGCGGTCCTGATTGTGGACATGATCGTGATTTTGGTCAAGAACGAAATTCTTTTCCTAGTGTTAATCATTCATCAAAAGGAAAAAAGAAAGGATGAGAAGCGTGAAGCAGTCAAAGCGGGCTATTTTTGATGTGGTGCAAAAAGTCACCATGCACGTGATTGTCGTACTCCTAAACACTTGGATGAGCTTTTTCAAGCATCACTAAAGAAGAAAGAGAAAAATCCTAAAGAAAATTTTAAATCTAAAAAGCATGCTAACGTAACACACTTAGATGTAGTAGATTTTTTCGCACATCCTGAAGGAAAGATAGATCACTTGATTGGTGATGGTCTGTGGCCATGAAAGAATAACTTTTTTTTTTTACTAATGGTAGTAATTATTAAATAAATCATGTAAAGATAGTTATTTACATGAGTACTAATTTTTAATTAGCGTTGATTAGTTTAATCATATTTTTAGAGTTCATTATTGAATTGAGTTGAATTTGATTTTGGCTTAATCAAATGATAGTTTCTTTGTTTTGTTTACTTACGACAAAGAAAAAAATATATAATAATAAGAAAGCTCCATTGATTTGTTTATACGGAGACTCTGATCAGGGCCGACTCAACAACATTAGGGGCCTAAAGCGAAACTTAAGAGAAGGGCCCTAATTTTTTTCATCATATATACTTTTATTTAATATCTACTTTTCTATCTATTTTAGATGTGAAGTCATTAGGTATTGTATTATAATCAATTTGTTTTAATAATTTCTTTTCAAATGATGATATAGCTAATTCATTCAATCTCTCTTTAGACATTGTTGATCTTAAAGAAGATTTAATCAATTTTAATTTCACAAAAAAATTCTTTCGGCTGAGGCAATAGTTACAGGAACTGTTAACATTATTCTATAAGCAATATGAGTATTTGGAAAAGAATCAAGTCATTTTATTTGATTGAGAATTTTTATTAGATCATGATCTTCTACTTGTATTATTTCCC
>JAJOON010040393.1:0-18071 GCA_029582645.1 Solanum megistacrolobum
CTAGTTAATTTTCTCATCTTGATAACAACAAAAATTGACTTTTGTTTACTGATTACTTACTGAATTCTTACTATTTGTTTCACAAATCCCCCCTTTTTATTACTTGTTTCCGGAAGTACTTTGACTAAACGAATATAGGTGTAAGTTAAAGTTAAGTCTAAACCAATTTCCTCGTGTGATCGACCCCAACCTACAAGTTGGGTTCTTTACTTGATAACGATCGCTTATGCTTCTTTAGGGAGGTGTAATTTGAGCGTATCAAGGCACAAGTTATAACCTTGCCATTCTACATTAACACACAACCCAAACCAACTCTAGACTCATCACAATAAACAACAAAGCCTTGCGTTCCTTCTGGTAAGGTCAATACTGGGGCAGTAGTCAACCTCTTTTTCAATTCTTGGAAGGTTTTCTCACAAGCTTCAGACCATTGAAATTTCACTATTTTCTGAGTCAACTTGGTCAAAGGGGATGAAATAGACGAGAACCCCTCTACAAACCTTGTATAATAGCCAGCCAAACCCAAGAAACTCCTAATATCAATTGGAGATGTGGGTCTGGGCCAATTCTGCACTGCCTCTATTTTCTGGGTATCAACTTTAATTCCCTCTCCAAACACAATGTGGCCTAAGAATTCCACAGACTCAAGCCAAAACTCACACTTGGAGAACTTGGCATACAACTCTCTATCCTTTAGAGTTTGGAGAACTATTCTGAGATGACTAGCATGATCTTCTTCATTCCTCGAATAGATTAGTATGTCATCAATGAATACGATAACAAACATATCTAAATAAGGTTTGAATACTCTATTCATAAGGTCCATAAATGCGGTAGGAGCATTGGTCAAATCAAAGGACATAACCAGAAACTCATAATGACCCTAACGGGTCCTGAAGGCTGTCTTTGGAATATCACATTCCCTCACTCTTAACTGATGGTAGCCTGATCTGAGGTCTATCTTAGAGAAACAAGTAGCACCCTGAAGTTGATCGAAAAGATCATCAATTCTCGAAAGAGGATACTTATTCTTGATGGTAACCTTATTCAACTGGAGATAATCTATACACATTCTAAAGGAACCATCTTTCTTTCTAACAAATAAGACCGGAACGCCCAATGGTGAGACACTTGGTTGAATGAAACCTTTATCTATGAGATCTTTCAACTGCTCTTTTAGTTCTTCCAACTCTGCCGGTGCCATTCTATATGGCGGGATAGATATAAGATGAGTATTTGGAAGAATATCTATATCGAAGTCTATTTCTGGAAACTCTTTTACTACTGAAACTGACTGAATATGAGGTATCTCAACACTAGAGTCGTTAACTCAGACTAAGTGATAGACACACCCTTGGAAACTAACTTTCTTGGCTTAAGAGACGAAATAAAACGACCCTTAGGCACTGCTGAACTACTTTTCCACTCTAAGACTGGCTCATTTGGAAACTGAAACTTCACAACTCGAGTTCTACAATAAACTGAGGCATAACAGGCATGAAGCCACTCCATACCAAGAATGACATCAAAATCTACCATGTCTAATTCGACTAAATCAGCCATGGTGTCCTTGTGAATGATGGAAATGACACAATAACAATATACTCGCTCATCTAGAATAGACTTCCCAATAGGTGTAGAAACACAAAAGGGTTCACAAAGTTTCTCAGGAAGAACATCAAAATTATTTGCAACATAAGGAGTCACAAAAGATAAACTTGCTCCTGGGTCTAGCAAAGTATAAACATCAAGAGTAAAAACTTTGATCCTACCAGTGATAACGTATGGAGAATTCTTTTGCTCTTGATGACCAGTGATCGAATAAAGGCGTTTTGCTCCTCCGCCAATACCGAAAGTAGCTCCTCTAGGTGCAGTCCTGTCTGGTGGAGCAACTGATGAAGATTGGGCTCTATTGTTGTGATTCCTATTACCTTGACGGTTCTTAGGGAACTCTTTCATGAAGTGACCCTCTTGTCCACACTTGAAACAACATGTAGAGCCATCGCGACACTTACCTGGGTGGGTTCTACCACACTTAGCACATGCAGGACCACAATTGCCTCCTTGTGCCACACTATCCTGAGACTGTGCAGGTCTAGCTCTGAAGGGTTGGGAATTCTCACTATTATACTCACCTTTGTTTCTGGGTGCAGGTCCCTTTTGCTTTTGTTGGAAAGATGACCGGTTCACATTATTTCTTTGTTGCCCAGACTTATTCCCTGACGTCTTAGCCTTCTTATTTATGAATTCCTCCCTATCCCTCAACTTCTCTTCCTCAACCTACTGCACATAGACCTTTAACCTTGCTATATCCATGTCCCCAATTAGTATTTCCACCTTACTTTCCTTACTCGACAGACGAGACAGCCCAGCAACAAACAAACTCATTCTACTCCTCATATCCGCAACCATCTCTGGAGCATAACGGGATAGGTGGGTGAACTTCAACCCATACTCATGAATACTTAATGAATCTTGATTAAGAGCGAGAAACTCTCGTACCTTGGCCTCTCTCAGTTATCGAGGAAAGAAATGCCCCAAGAAAGCCTCCTCAAAACAAGCCCAACTCGCAGGTGGTGCTCCCTCAGCTCTACCCTTCTTCCACTGGTCAAACCAAGTCCTAGCAACATTCTTCTGTTGATATGTAGCTAGTTCTACTCGCTCAACATTGACAACGTGCATAACCTCAAATACCTTTTGCAGTTCCTCAATAAAGTTGTCTGGATCCTCAATAGTGCTTGAACCGGTGAAACATGGAAGATTCATCCTCAAGAACTCTCAGATCCTGGAAGTATAAGCTTCTTCTTGTCGAGCCCCCCTTTGTTGCCCATCTTGGTTGGTCACAACTTGGCTTAACATCCTGATTGCTTCCCTGAACTCAGCATTGGTAACTTCCCCTTGGGGTTGCACTTCAGGTGCATTAAGTACCCCTTGCTCCTCAACGTTCCTTCTAGTAGGACGACCTCAGACAGCTCTTCGTGGAGGCATGGTTAACTGAAAAACACGTGAAAGCACGAATTAGAAAGAGAGTTTATAGAGATGAACTCTATCGCACGAAATGAGTGAGAAAGAAGTGAGAAAATTTCCTAAGCGTTGCAGCCTCCTAATTATAGATGTGGCGTGCTTCATAGGACTTTACAGACACGACTTCATAGACTCCCTAGAACTCTTGAACTCTAGGCTCTGATACCAACTTTGTCAAGCCCCGAGCCTACACCCTGGGTGGGACTGGCACTCGAGAACCATTTCTGGTGCCAAGCGGACCCTTGGCCTGGCTTACTTACTCAGCGGAAGACTTAAACATAAGAATAATCTCAAACAAGAAACTTATGAATTAAACTTAGAATGTATTTAAGGTAACATTCAAACTAGCCAAGATGGCTACTCAAGTCTCATAGCAAAACATCTTAAATACAAGACTAAAGGACTATAAATACTCGTCTATGAAGCTTCTAAAACAAAGAGGAATGTCGGGACAAAACCCCCAATCATCCTAACAACTAAGTACTAGAAAACAATGTAAAAAGAAGCCCTCCGGAAAGCAAAGAGGCTCACCAACAGACTCTGAGTGCTCAACTGGATCAACAAGGCGCTGGATGCTGATCCTGGTTACCTGTGTCTGCATCATTAAGAGATGCAGGCCAAATGGCATCACTACATTGAATGTATGAGTATGCGAGGGAAATACTAAACATAACATAAGCTTGAAAGGAATCTGAATGAAACACTTACCTTGGCTTTACTCAACTCATGAATAACTTAACACAATATAAAGCAACAATACACATCCAATATATGGAAAGCTTTTAAAATAGTAGAAAGCAACTCAGTTTGTTAAAGAATTGCAGTAACAACTCAACTTACTCATATAATAAAGTAATATAATTTCTGTGGGAGTTTCTCTAACTGACAACCACCACTAGAGCCTAAGTGGTGATACAACGTCTTGCCCACGCTGCCAGAACAGTACTATACTTTGTTATCATATAGAACACCTTAACTAAGTGTATCCACTAGTCTATGCTAAAAAACACTAAGGAATCATCTAATAAGTATGATCCTTTTCAACCCATGATGACAATATGGTTTATGGAGACTTGAGTTATTATGAACTCGCATCCCCATATCGGTGTTCAATACTACTCCTAAAAATATACATAGCTCATATGTTTTTAAAACAAAAACTAATTCTTTTGTTTGATAAAATTACTAAAAACTTAGCTTAAAAGCTCTATTGGAAATCAGTGTTTCCTTTCTTGCTCAAATGTGAAAACATTTAAATCTTGGGAATACTTAGTTCCCGTATAATCTTTGGAGAAATGAACTCATACTCTTATTATTTTGGTAACTCAAAGCTTAAGTCTTAAAACGAAGTTAAAACGTTTGTAATAGACTTTTGAAAAAACTCTTATGAACTTCTCTTGACTTGATTCTTAACTTCTAGACTCGACTCTTAACTTTCCGTGAACTGAATTATGGATTCAAGGTTCCTAATTTCATGTTTATAAATGATTTGATGATGTTTGGACGTACCTTGGAGTGTTGGAATCAACTAGGAAACATAGGTACGTTGCTAAGGAAATAGTACGGAAAGAAGGGGGAAGAATGGGAAGAACTGGCATCCCTAGCACTCTGAGAGACATGGGGCGCCAACCCTTAAATTTCAGAGGTTGGGTTGGGGCGCTCTATTTGGCGCGGCTCCCCAAAACCCAAACTTCAGAGCCCCAGTTGAGTTGCTATGGCTGGGGTGGTGCCCCAGGCCCCTGCCCAGTTGAACTTCAACTTTCTTCTTTATTTTTCAACTCTAAACCCCTTATTTCAACTTAGTTCTTTTCCCAAACACTTAGAATCAACTATATCCTCAATATAAACAAGATTCAACTTGAAATAACACCTAAATACAGGAATCAACCTCAAGAAACTTCAACAACAAGAACCCACAAGATTTCAAATGAATTAACATCAAGAACTCATAGGATTTGCTTTCAAAACAATACGACTTCGCTGAATTGAATAATGATTGGCATGTGGGTGAACTAACCAACACTATGTGAGAGAACATACCTCGTAGGGATCACCCCTTGACGAAATCCACACGCAATCCTCCAAGAAATCGACGGATCTTGGACTTTCTTCTCCTTTCTCCTCTTTTCTCTTTTCTCCAAGCCCTAGCGTGAATTTCCAATTGACTAAACTGATGTAATTCTGATTAGACCCCAAACAAACTCCTAAAAACGAAATAAACTAATTGGGTAAGGAAGAGACTAAAATACCCTTCCAAAATCCGGTTTTAGACTTTCTTTATTTGAATAGCCCAACTTCTAATGGGCATATCTCATTCATACAAACTCGAAATCGCGCAAACTTGGAGGCGTTCGAAAGATAATTCCAAGATATTTCCTACGGTATCTGGAAGCACACCTAACTCATCTTGATCTAGGAGTTATAGTCATTTGAAGTTGACTCAAAACTCAAACTTACCATAACTTTACATATTTCTAGATTTTTCATTCTTTCCTAAAATGACTATTTCCAATTCTACCTATTTCTAGCTCTTTCAAATGGCGAGGTGTTACATATAAGGACATTTTTCATAATTTAACTTTTAACTCAGGGGTTTTCCACTTTTAATAATACTAATGAACATACCCGCGCGTTGCGCGTATATTTTAAAATATAATAATTTTTAAACTTAAAAAGAATTAGTATGAATTATTATTGGTAATAAAAGTGCATATATGATCATATATAATGTTTCGACTTGATATATACACTAATACTAACAAAAATTTACCTTAATCTATGTGCGGTGAAGATATGTTTTTCAAAGACACCAAACATCATTCTTACAACTTTTTCTTCTTTTAGTATAATGAAGATTAATTAGCATATTTGGCATGTGTTGAATTGATATTTATTGTAGTTAATTAATTTTAAAGTCATAGATAAATCTATAATATTGTATTAAAAAAAAATTGATTCTAATTTTAGCTAAAATATAAATGTAACTTGCAAAGCATGTTAAAACCTCTTTAGCACTCTGCTCTCTTGTTCAATTTTGCAAAATAAGACAATTTTCATTTAATCAAATATAATTTCATAAAATAGGAATGCACAAAAAAAGAATTTCAGTGATCAATATAAAGTAAATACTATAATCAAAATATATTATACCACATAAAAATAAATTATTTGCGGTGCAACAAAATTGAACAATGAAAAAAAAAGATCATCTTTTATTCCTTTGATTTACTATAAGTCAGTTCTTTTATTTTATGAATATTTAGATTTACTTAGTAAATTTTAAATAAGTTGTTGATTTTATTCTTTAGGAATACATATAACTTAACAGTGATAAATAATATTAGGATATAGTTTTAAAAATTTTAAACTAATTTCATATAAATAATCAATATATTTTTTATAATATTAATTAGATAAAGTTTAGACATCATAAACTCCACCGACATGCTATTACGAATATAACGTGGAAACATATATGGTAATTCATTTCAAATAAATTCTAAATCGAAATTTGAAAGCAATGATATCAATTATTATCTTTATATATTAATACATGTGGAGATAATTTATATGATAGAATGAAAATTTTGAAATGATAAAATAAAGTTTGTCAAAATGAAAATCTAAAAATAACACTTGCAGGTTATCATCCATTATATTGAAATCTTCTGAGCATGTTAGGTTGCTAAAAGAAATAATAATTACACCACAACTTAAGCTTGACTATCTAAGTTCTCACTAACTAAATCCTAACTTTTATCAACGTGAAACTCATCCATTTTATTCCATTTTCAAATGTAATTTCTAGTGTAGTAAGATAAGCCATTTATTTATGAAATTGTTCTAATGTCTTTTATTTTGTATGTACACTTCAACATTAGCTTTAATTATCATTTTTTATTTATAAAGGATAAAAAACTATAATAATATGATTTTACATTATGATAATTTAGTTTACATGATTATGAAAAAAAATATAACAAGGAATGTTTCTTATCCTAAGTTAGCCTATATATTAAAATTTAAAAATATAATCGGGAATGTTTCTTATCCTAAGATAGCAGTTAAATTGAAATTAAAAATTATAGTATGAAATGCTTCTTATCCTGAATTTGCATATATGTATTAAAATATGTAATTTCTGGAATACTCATAAAGAGTATTTCGAATTTATTCTTTTTTAGAAAAATGATAACTCGAACACATTTCTGTTGATGACATTTTTCAAAATAAAATATAGACTTGAAATATTTAAATTTATTTTTTAAAATTCAAATTTTGATTTTTGTATGTGATGTTAAATGTGTTACTTTTGTTTTTCCTATTATGTAGGTAAAAGATTAAATTGAGTTTTGAGAGATTAGAGTAGTTAGGTAAGTGGATAAGGGATTTTAGGTTTAGTTTCATTTTCTCCTGATCTTTATTGTTTTTTTCTAAAAAAAAATTACCTATGTATTTTAACTATCCTTATTAATGTTTTCTTTCTTCTTCTTGTTTCTTTTTGTTAATTGTTATATTATTTATTTGGATCACCAGATACCCATTGGAATCAAGTTATAGCACGAAAGGAGACAAGAGAAAATAAAGAGAATTCCTAAAGTCCTATAGCCTCTTGAAGAAAAGTACAGATGTCTCCGTACCGTTTCGCAAGACTCGTTTTCGTACACTGAGATCAATGAACCGAAGTCTCATATACCAACTTTTTCACGACACAGACCGTCGTGATTGGTACCCACACTAACCCTCTGGTGGGAGAACCATTACTACAACCCAACTAAGCAACTAAATCAAAATAGTACGCATTTAAAGATACAGAAGCAAGTTTAAATGTAGAAATAAACTGGAGTTCCATTAAACTCCGAAAGTCTAAGAAAAAATTTGCGGAAATCAATGCCTAGAACCTGAAAGTCAATGTACCAAAACTCTAAAGTTCAACAAATCTAAGAGGAAGGGGTACAACCCCAAACTAACACAATATATCTAAAGTACTAGTCTAAGTCCGATAAGAGTGGACTAAATAGAATGAGAACCCATGGCAGCCTGGAAGAACTGGCTCACCCTTGAATTCCAGTCTCGATCAGTGATCTCCTAGATGAGGTCTATTAGTAGCCGCCTGAAGAAACCATGTACTCAACAAAGAACGAGCAAGTGCAGTATCATTACATAACCATAGTGTACTGGTAGGATCACACGACTATACTAGTAAGCACAACATATTCCAACAATCACAACAAAGTAAACACATATATTACAATATATATATATATATATATATATATATATATATATACAACAATTATCATTTCAGGAGCAATGCACAAATTCCACGTCCTCAATATCAAGTAGATATAACAAATCAATGGTCCTATCATGGAACTCATACCTAAACTGTTAGTATGCTGGAACGTGACACCCAATCCCAATTAGTGTGCCAGACGTGACATCCGATCCAATATATGCACCGAAATGTGGCACTCGATCCAAGTTAGTGTGCCAGAATGTGGCACCCGATCCATTCAACACAACCACAATCACAATCACCCTCATCATGTACATACTCATAATCATACAATCAAGTGTTGAGTCATGGCATACATTTGTTCATTCATACTTATTTCATTAGGTTTGATCAACAAGGCTTTTTCACATACATACATGCATTACAATGAAGAAATTACCAACATACATCATGCGAAACATGAAATCAAATCATTACGTACCTCGAAACCAAGCTTTAATCCCCTAAGGCACTTGAATCTTTCATTTACGGATTCTTTCCGCTTGTTCGTGGTCTAAAACAACAAATTAATGCAAGAATCAATAAACGAGGCCTAATTACCCGGATTACAATCAAAATTATCAACCCTAGGCCAAACCGAAGATCCCAATACCCAACTTAGGGCTTTATCCACTATTAGTTTTCAGGTCAAAACCCTCCCCATTGATAATCACCCATAAATCACAGTTCTACGGATCAAAAAATGGATTAGGGGAGTAACATCCTTACATTTAGTGCTAGAAGAGCTAGAAAACCTTCAAGAAATATCCATGGGTCGTCTCTTATCTCACAAGAACGAAACTTGCAGAAAATAACCTTTTTAGGGTTTAATTCTGACTTAAGTCGCACAGGACCGCTGTAGCGGGACCCAACCCACCATAGAGGCCCTGCCTTGAGGAAATAATTCCGCCCCAGCGCCTTACACGGAGACAGAGAGTCGAAAATCGATTCCCAAACCCCCATTTCACAACACACCTTCAACTCATGACATTCAAAATCTACCATTTCATGCTAAGATCAGTTTCGGGAATTCCACTCGCTCGAATTTGATTCCATAAAGTTGTATAGGTTCCTTAACATCTTAGCTGTCTACTCATGTGATAAAATTCATAATTAGGTCCCCATGCATAACCAGATTTTCCTAGACCTTAGTGACTCAGATTTCGTCCAAATCTGGACTAGGCTAAGAATTTTCAAGTCACTACTTGAAAGTTTTCTGGCCCCAATTCTTTCCCCATTGGCTTTTCCATAACAATGGAATCAAGTCGTTAAAATAGATACCAATTTACCCATCACTTTTCCCCGAGTGATAAACTAGGAAAAGTGGGCTAAAGTAAGAGTAGAGTAGTAACTGAATCGTTGAACAACTGGGGATACTTATCTCGCATGTCCTTCTCGATTTCCCAAGTAGCCTCCTCAATTGGACGATGCTTCCATTGAACTTTTACGGACTTAATCTCTTTGGTCCTAAATTTCCGGACATCATGATCAAGAATTGCAATTGGTTTTTCCTCATACTGAATGTCTTTGTCTAATAACACTGAGTCCCACTTTATGATGTAATCTCCATCCCCATGGTACTTCTTCAACATGGAAACATGAAAACTGGATGGACTCCAGATAAGCTGGGTGGTAAAGCCAATCTATAAGCCACTGGCCCTACACAGTCAATAATCTCAAATGGACCAATGTATCAAGGACTAAGCTTGCCCTTCTTACCAAATCTTATCACCCCCTTTATGGGTGATACTTTTAGAAGAACTTGGTCATAGACTGAAATGACATGTCCCTTACCTTATGGTCTCCATACTTTTTTTTGTCGACTTTGAGCTGCTAGGAGCTTAGCTTGTATGAGAACCTTATCCTGAGCATCCTTTACCAAGTCGACCCCCAAAGGTTTCACATCTCCGGTCTCAAACCATCCTATGGGTGATCTACATCGCCTCCCATAAAGTGCCTTGAACGGTGCCATGTCAATGCTGGAGTGGTAACTGTTATTACAGTAGAACTCACACAACGGTAGTAACTTATCTCAATGTCCTCCAAAGTCAATCACACAAGTCCTCTAACACTTGAATAGTCCTCTCTGTCTGCCTGTCCATCTGTGGATAGAAAGTTGTACTAAAAGTGAGTTGAGTGCCCAGCTCATCAGGTAATTTTCTCCAAAACTTGGATGTGAACTGCGTACCACGGTTTAGATGATTGAAAGGGGCACCCCGTGCAGCCTCACTATTTCCTTCACATAAACTTTAGCTAGCTGCTGAGCATTGTAGTCTATTCTGACTGGAATACAGTGGGCTGACTTAGTCAATTTGTCAACCACTACCCAAATAGAATCAAACTTCCCCAAAGTCTTGGGAAGACCAACCACAAAATCCATGGCTATTTTTTCCACTTCCATTCTGGAATTGACATTCTCTGAAGCAAACATGCATGTCTTTGATGCTCATACTTTACCCGTTGGCAGTTTTGGAACTTAGCCATATACTCAGCTATGCCTTTCTTCATGCCAGACCACCAATAAAGTCGTTTCAAGTCTCGGTACATCTTGGTCACACTCGGATGAATAGAATACCGTGAACCATGATATTTTGTCAGCAATTTTTGAATCAAGTCATCTACTCGAGGAACAAAAATTCTCCCCTTAAAACTAAGCACTCATTCCGCATCAAGAACCATATATTGTGCCTTACCTGACACTGTCTTCTTTCTGAGTTCATTCAATCTGTCATCCTTAAACTGCTTGGCTTTGATCTCCTCAATGAATGTGGCCCTCACCTCAATGATAGCTAACACCCACCTTTCTCTGAGATGCCCGACTGCATGAACTTAGATTCCAAGATTTGAATTTCCTTAGCCAAAGGTCACTTGGATACACTCAAGCAAGCTAGACTACCCATACGCCCTTCGGCTTAATGCGTCTGCCACCACGTTTGCCTTACCCGAATGACATTGGATGGTCACATCATAATCCTAGAGTAACTCCATCCACCTTCATTGTCTCAGATTTAGGTATTTTTGGCTGAACACATGTTGCAGACTATGATGGTCAGTAAATACCTCACACTTGACACCATAAAGGTAATGCAGCCAGATCTTAAGGGCAAACATCACCGTTGCCAACTCCAAATCATATGTTGGGTAGTTCCTCTCACGCACCTTCAACTGCCACGATGCATAAGCTATGACATTTTTATCCTGCATCAACACAACGCTCACACCCGAATGTGAAGCATCGCAATAAATAATGAAATCTTTACCTTCCATCGGTAGTGCTAGAATTGGTGATGTGGTTAGAAGAGTCTTGAGCTTTTGAAATCTCTCTTCACATTTTTCAATCCACTCGAAAGATACTTCCTTTTTGGTTAACCTTATCAAATGCGTGGCTATAGAAGCAATATTCTTCACGAACCTACGAAAATAATTAGCGAGCCCCAGGAAACTCCTAACTTCAGTCATAGAGGTAGGCCGGACCCAATTCATAACTGCTTCAATCTTTTAGGGATCTACATTACCCAAAGAGGCAATTGAAGTCAACCAGAACTCACACTTAGATAATTTAGCATACAAATTTTGTCTCCCAAGAACACCCAGAACAATACGAAGATGGTCGACATGCTCTTCCTTACTCTTCGAATAAACCAAAATGTTATTAATAAAGACGATCACAATAGAATCCAGGAATAGTTTGAACACACCGTTCAACAAACTCATGAAAGCTGCAGACGCATTTGTCAACCCAAATGACATTACTAAAAACTCATAGTGCCCATAACGGGTCCTGAATGCCGTCTTTGGTACATCCTCAAGCCTAATCTTTAACTGATGGAAACAAGACCTTAGATCACTCTTAGAGAAAACTGATGCACTTTGTAACTGTTCAAAGAGATAATCTATCCAAGGCAACATATACTTATTTCGAATTGTGACCCTATTCAACTGCCAGTAGTCTATGCACATCCTCATACTACCATCCTTTTTCTTAACAAACAAGAGACGAGAAGCCCACGGGGAAGCACTAGGACAAATGAAACCTTTATCAAGAAATTCCTAAATTTGAGCCTTAAGCTCTCTTAACTCCGTTGGAGCCATGCGATAAGGAGGAATGGAGATGGGGCAGGTACCAGGTTCCAAATTAATGTAGAATTCTATGTCCCTATTCGGGGGCATACCGGGCAAATCGGTAGGAAACACTTCTCTAAATTCAGACACCACAAGAATAGACTCAATAGAGGAAGACTCGACCTCAACATCCCGAATATGAGCCAAATATGTCAAGCAACCCTGCCCCCCAAGTTTCCTATCCCGAATAGGGGATATGACCTTAGCTGGCTTAGGCTTGTACACCCTTCCCATTCTAACTTTTCCCTACCCGGGATCTCTAGAGTCACAGACTTAGTATTACAATTTAACACAACATAATAGGGGAAAACCAAGTCATGCCTAAGATTATATCAAAGTCAGTCATATCCAAAATAACCAAATCATCCCAAGTTTGGAAACCCATAAACATAATAGGACAAGCACGATCAACATGGGTGACTATGACAAACTCTCTAACTGGGGTACAAACATGGATGGGGGTGTCAAATGCATCACAAATCACATCAAATCCCAAGGCAAACTGAACTGACATGTATGAAAAAGTAGAACCCGGATCAAACAACACATTAGACATCCGGTCACAGACAAGAATAGTACATGTGATCACTACGAGACCGAAATTGAAGGGTGAGCCAGTTCTTCCAGGCTGCCATGAGTTGTCATTTTGTTTGGTCCACTCTCATCGGACTTAGATTAGTACTTTAGATATACTATGTTAGTTAGGAGTTGTACCCATTTTTCTTAGATTTGTTGAACTTTAGAGTTTTGGTACATTGACTTTGAAGTTCTATGCATTGTTTTCCGCAAATGTTTTGTTAGACTTTCGGAGATTATGGGAACTCCAGTTTATTTCTACATTAAAACCTCTTTTCGTATCTTTAAATGCGTACTATTTTGATTTAGTTTCTTAGTTGGGTTGTAGTAATGGTTCTCCCACTGGAGGGTTAGTGTGGGTTCCAATCACGACGATCTGGGTCGTGAAAAAGTTGGTATTAGATCCCTAGGTTCATTGATCTCGGTGTACCAAAACAAGTCTAGTAGAGTCTTATGGAATGGTACGGAGATGTCTGTACTTTTCTTCAAGAGGATATAGGACTTTAGGAATTCTCTCTTTTTCTCGTCTCCTTTCGTGCTATAACTTGATTCCAGTTGGTATCTGGTGATCCAAATTGATATCTAATCTCATTCACTCTTCTTTCTGCAGATGGTTAACACTAGATTCAACGGCGTTAGGCCCGTAGCTCCCATCAATGAGCCCGATGATTAGTACGCAGTAAGAGGCCGCTTGTCAAAGTAGGGGTAGAGGCCGATGAAAGGTATCACCCGCTAGGGGTGGAGCTCCGGTTGAGAATGCTCCCAGGAATAAGGTTCCTCCTGCGCATCATGAAGAGGTAGAAGAGAATGCAGATGTCGAGAATGAGGAGGATGTTGGACAAGAGGAAGAGATACAGGATGAGACTACATGTATTCCTCCCTTATACCTAGTGTTAACTCAACAAATTATGACTTTTCTGTAAGGATTGGTTGGTCCTGGAGTTCTTCCCACTGTTCAAGCAACTCAAACTCCCGCCAACCCCCCTATTGTTGTTACTGTTCCCAAGATGGGTGGAGCTGCAGGCACTGATGCCTTTTTCCATCCCCTATTGGGTTCGGTGATGACTGGTAATGAGCATGAGATGCTGACTAAGTTTCTGAAATTAAAGCCGCCTGTGTTCCATGGTTCTGAAAGTGAGGATGCCTATGAGTTCATATTGGATTGTTATGAGAGACTGCATAAGTTGGGTATTTTCCATCAACATTGAATAGAGTTTGTGAATTTCCAGCTTTAGGGTGAGCTAAGTAGTGGTTGAGAGCTTATGTGGATTGCAGATCCTCAGCTTTACCCCCAATCACATTGACACAGTTCATGCTCTTCTTTTAGAAAAGTATGTGCCCCGGACTTTGAGAGATCGCAAAAAGGATGAGTTCATGGCTTTGGAGCAGGGTGGTATGATTGTAGCTACTTATGAGGCCAAGTTCCATGGCTTGTTTAGATATGCTACATAATTGGTAACTACTGAGAAGGAGAGGATTCGTCTATTTGTCAAAGGATTGAACCCCGAACTTCAGGTATTGTCTGCTCACATGACTTCTGTAGGAAAAAGCTTTAATGAGGTGACTTACTTTGTGAAGAAAGTATAGGGAGTTAGATGTGATGGGCAGGCTAAGGCTTTGGCTAAGAAAGTCAAGAGCACATGTAACTCTCATGGATCTTACTCCAGAGGTTCAAGCCGCCATGCCCGCTTCTACATGTAGTTATTCGAGAACTCCACATAAGAATTTTATTCAGGATAGCCGAGCCGCGACTTCAGCTAGTGGCAGAACGTCTTTTGATCGTACTTGCTATAATTGTGGGGAACCTGGGCACATGAGGAGAGATTATCCCCAACCGCACATGTTAGATTCTGCAGAACTAAAGGATAAGACATAAAATAATGCCTAACTCATCATTTCTCAAGTCTTCAAACAACACAAAGTATAAAATGAAGATTTTGAGTAATATTTCACGCTCCTCCTGTATACTAGTTAAAAAGAACATTTTAGCTATAAAAAAGATCAAAAAATTCATGCTCAATTAAAGTATATACTATAGATAAAAAGTGAAAATTTAGATCACTGATATCCTAGCTGAGGTCTATCAGTAGCCGCCTGAAGATGCCCTGTATTCAACAAAGAACGAGCAAGTGTAGTATCAGTACACAACCAAAGTGTACTGGTAGGATCACACGGCTATTCTAGTAAGCACAACATATTCCAGCAATCACAACAAAGTAAACACAGACATGTACAATATATATTTACACACTACGATTATCATTTAAGGAGCAATGCACAAATTCCACGTCCTCAATAACAAGTGGATAACACAAACCAATGGTCCTCTCATGGAACCCATACCCAAACTGTTAGTGTGCCGGAACGTGACACCAAATCCCAATTAGCATGCCGGATGTGACACCCGATCCAATATATGCGTCGGAATGTGGCACCCGATCCAAGTTAGTGTGCCGGAATGTGTACCTCGATCCATTCAAAACAACCACAATCATAATCACCCTCATCATGTACATACTCATAATCATACAATCAAGTGTTGAGTCATGGCATCCATTTATTCATTCATACTCATTTCATTAGGTTTGATCAACAAGGCTTCATTCACATACATAAATGCATTACAATGAAGCAATTACCAACATACATCACACAAAACATGAAATAAAACCATCACCTACCTCGAAACCAAGATTGAATCCCCTAAAGCACTTGAGTCTTCCCTCTCCGAATTCTTTCCGCTTGTTTGTGGTCAGAAACAACATATTAATGCAATGATCAATGAATGAGGCCTAATTACTCGGATTACAATTGAAATTATCAACCCTGAGCCAAACCCAAGATACCAATACCCAACTTAGGGCTTTTTCCATCATTAGTTTTCAGGTCAAAACCCTCTCCCATTTATAATCACCCATAAATCTAAGTTCTACGGATCGAAAAATGGATTATGGGAGTAAAATCCTTACATTTTGTTCTAGAAGAGGTGGAAAACCTTCAAGAAATATCCCTAGGTTGTTTCTTAGGTCTCGAGAACGGAACTTGCAAAAAATAACATTTTTGGGGTTTAATTTTGACTTAAAATGCGGCCCTGCCATGGCGGCCCTGCCCTGGCGGAAATAATTCCACACTAACACCTTACATGGAGATAGAGAGTCGAAAATTGATTCCCAAACCCCCATTTCACAACACACCTTCAACTCATGACATTCAAAAACTACCCTTTCACGCCAAGATCACTTTCGGGAGTTCCACTTGCCCGAATTCAATTTCGTAATGTCGTACAGGTTCCTTAACATCTTAGCTATCTAATCATGTGATCAAATTTATAATTAGATCCCCCATGCATTCCCAGATTTCCCTATACCTCACTGACTCAGATTTCGTCCAAATCTGGACTAGGCTAGGATTTTTCAAGTCATTACTTAAAAGTTTTCTGGCCCCAATTCTTTCCCCATTGGCTTTTCCATAACGACAAAATCAGGTCGTTACAGAAAAGTGTTGCCTTAATTTTAAGTAATTTGTGAGTATTAAGCAATGATAAGATATAATTCAAAGCAATCTTTTCATTCAGGGAGGACATAGTTTTTCCAGTGATCTTGTGTAGCCAACAATTGTCTATTATTCTTTTCTACCTTTTTCTTATTTATTTTTTGTTATATTTTCACAAAAAAACTACTCGTCATTTTCAATTTTTCTAAATAGTTTGATCAAATTTCTATTTTCTTATTTATACTTTTTAGAACATTATTTTGGGAAAAGGGCCCGATATACCCCTCAACTTTGTCATTTAGAGCCGATATATCCCTCGTTATGAAAGTGGCTCATATATACCTCTACTGGTATAGAAATACCTCACATATACCATTTTATCTAATGGAAGTGAAAAAATTAATTTTAGTTTTATTTTTTAATAATTTTTTTAAACAAAATATAATCCCATATGGGTATACTTAATCCTCCTCAAACATATATTTTTTTGACCTTTTTTTTTTATTTCAATGACTAATTTAGATTTATTATTTTGATAGTCAAATTTATTTATGTTTACTAATATTCTTGTAATTGTTTTTATAGATCACCCAATTTTTTTCCAAATACAAAAACTAAATTACAATATAGCCGAAAAATAGTTTTAAATTATAATATAGCAAAAACAAAATGTTTTAATTTTTTTTCTTACATTAAGGAATAAAAGAAAAAATAAAATAATAATAAGAAACTCAAATAGTGATGATCAAAGAAGTCAAAAAAATAATTTATGTATGAAAAAGATTAAAATATACCTTGAACTTTGCTAGAAGGATCATATATACCCCTAAATGATTTAAAAAAAAATTAAAGGTTAAATATATAAATTTAAAACTAATTTTTTCACTCCCGTTAAATGAAGGGTATATGTGAGCTCATTTTGTAACGGTAGGGGTATATGTGAGTCGTTTGTATAACGGTAAGGGTATATATGAGTCACTTTCATAACGAGGGGCATAGCGGCTCCAAATGACAAAGTTGAGGGGTATATCAAACCCTTTTCTCTTTTTAAAATTAGTTAATTTAATAATTTTTTTAATTAAAAAAATTCATAAATGCACACACAAGCCATACTATATGTGTATGTGTATGCGTATTTATTTTTATTTAAAAGAGAGGAGAATATTGTGTAAGTAAATCAATTGTTAATTGATCATAATATTACTCAAAAGGATTTAACTAAAGAATAATCAAATTTCAACTGATCATAATAATAATCAAAATGGTCGCGCTAAGGAATACTACTCTGCATATAAATTAACAAAAATGTAATTTGTGAACAAAGAATATGATAATTATGAAGATGTGTATTCTTCATCATTCTCATAATATTTATATTGATTTTATTCTTACCAAATGAAGCACTTATTGAAATCGTTAAAAGAATATGAAAATAACACAAGTAAGAAACACCAAACAGATTTTATTAGTGATTGACATACATGATCCGTTGATATGAAATTTTTGAGAATTCCTTTATTTATCTTTCACCAATTTCTTCTTCTTCTTCTTTGTTGCATTGGAGAGTATGGTGGTCCTT
>JAJOON010040394.1:0-22502 GCA_029582645.1 Solanum megistacrolobum
CCACACGCCCCCCCCCCCTCCTTTTGACATTCGATAATTTTTATTCCTATGACTTATTTGACTATATTCATACTTCCAAATTGAATCTTAAACATGTACCGCTCCCTGTGGGATTCGACCCCATCTCAATTAGTTGGGCTTTATATTGATTAACAACCGTTGACGCTTAGAATTGGATTAAGTGTCTTTGGAACGTTAATTAATCAATAAACATGAAAATATGCTGAAATTCAAGGATAATTGAGGGAACAAGATATTGAGGCTGAATTACACTAGAGTAAGCTGAGAAACTGGAGAGGAACTATTGCCTCAAGCTGAAATGGATTTGGAAAGAAAGAGGTGAGGATACTTGGCCATCATGGCTGCTTCTGCTTCCCAAGTATCTCGCTCTATGGAGTCACTCCTCCACAAAACCTTTACCGAAGCGACTTACTTATTTCTCAACCTATGAACTTGACGGTCAAGAATCTCCACCAACACCTTTTCATAAGTGAAACTATCCTTCACATACACACTCTCTAATGGTACTATCATAACGGATCACCCACACACTTCTTCAAATAGGAAATGTGAAAGACGGTATGGAGCTGCTAATTATGTTGGCAACTATAACTCTAAGCCACATTACCAACCCTTTTATAGATTCTATAAGGACCTTCATATCTAGGACCGAGATTCCCTTTCTTTCATAATCTCATCACACCCTTCATAGGTGAAATCTTCATGAAAACCCAATCATCGATTTCAAACTCAAAGTCCCTTCTTCTCTCATCTGCGTAGGACTTCTGATGACTCATAGTTGTCTTTAGTCTATCTGTAATGAGATGAACTTTCTCCATAGCCTCATGAAGCGAATCTGGCCCAATCAAGGCATCTCCACCTACTTCAAACCAACCAATTGGGGACCTGCATCTATGCCCATATAGTACCTCATACGGGGCCATCTAAATACTGGAATAGAAGCTCCTATTATAGGCAAACTCTATGAGAGGTAAGTGATCATCCCAACTACCCTTGAAATCGATCACAGAAGCTCTCAACATATCTTCTAAGGTTGGAATAGTATGCCTTGCGTGACCATCCATCTGTGGATGAAATATTGTACTGAGATTACCTGAGTACCAATACCTTTCTAAAACGATCTCCAGAAATGAGATGTCAATTGTGGACCTCTATCTCGGATGATAGAAAAGGGAACCCCATGTAATCTGACTATCTCATTGATGTAGAGTTTGGCATAGTCCTCCACTGAATTTGTAGTCTTGACAGCTAAGAAGTGAGCTGACTTAGTAACTTTGTCCACTATCACTCAAATGGAGTCATGTTGTCTGCAAGTACAACGTAAACTGCTAACCAAGTCCATGTTTATCACTTCCCACTTCCATGTGGGAATGCTAATCTCTTGAGCCACATCTCCCATAACGTATCTGATGTTCTACTTTAACCTACTGACAGTTAGGACACTTACCCACAAAATTTTCTATGTCCCTCTTCATGTCGTTCCACCAATAGACTTCCCGTAGATCACGATACATCTTAGTGGCACCCGGATGAATAGATATCTTAAATTATGGGCTTCTGTCAGAATCTGCTGCCTCAACTCACACACATTTGGAACACATAAGCGACCCAGGTAACGAAGTACACAATCTCCCCTTTGGGAGAAAATCTCAACTTTTTGTTGTTGCACCGCTCCTTTCAACTGAACTAGTATAGGAGCGCTATCCTATTTTTCCTTAAACTCCGCTACCAATGAAGATTTTGATCCATTCTGAACTATAACACCACCATCTGATGTGTCCGTGAGGCAAACTCCTAAGCGAGCAAGCTGGTGAACATCTTTAGCGAATTTTTTCTTCTCTTCCTCAACATGTGCTACACTACCTTTGGATAGCCTATTAAGGGAGTCAGCCACTAGATTGTTCTTACCGGGATGGTAGAGCACATTCATGTCATAGTCTTTCAGGAATTCAAGTCATCTCCTCTGATGAAGATTCAACTCTTTTTTGGTGAACAAATACCAGAGCCTCTTATGATCTGTGAACGCATCAACATGTACACCATACAAGTAGTGTCTTCAAATCTTTAGGGCAAAGACTGCAGCTGCAAGCTCGAGGTCGTGAGTTGGTTAGTTCTTCTCATGGACCTTAAGCTGCCTAGAAGAATAAGCTATGACCTTACCTTGCTGCATCAATACACATCTAGGCGACCCTAGATTTATTACAATAAATCACATAACCGTCTAAACCATCTGGTAGAGTCAACACAGGAGCTGTAGTAAACCTACTCCTCATTTTTGAGAAGTTTTTCTCACACTCATCTGAAATTTGACCTTCTTCCGAGTCAACTTTGTCAATAGGGAAGTAATGCATGAAAATCTTTCAACAAACCTCCTGTAATAACCGGCCAAACCCAAGAAAGTTCTGATATCTATTTGAAAGGTGGGTCTGGGCCAGTGTTTTACTACCTCAATTTTCTGAGAATCTACTTAGATCCCTTTTCTGGATACCACAAGACCAAGGAAAGTGACCTATTGTAACCAAAATTCACATTTGCTGAACTTAGCGAATAACTGGTGATATTTGAGGGTTTATAGGACAACTCTCAAAAGAGTCGCATGCTCTTCATCACTCCGAGAATAAATGAGTATATCATCAATAAAGACAATTACGAACAAGTCCAAATACTGTTCGAACACCCTATTCATTAAGTCCATGAAAGCTGCAAGAGCATTTGTTAGACTAAAAGACATAACTACAAATTCATCGTGACCATACCGAGTCCTGAAGGCTGTCTTCAAGATGTTAATATATCTGATTCTGAGTTGATGGTACCCAGATCTGAGGTCTATCTTAGAAAAGCAACTAGCACATTGAAGTTGGTAGAACAAGTCATCAATCCTGGGGATGAGATACTTATTCTTGATTGTGACTTTGTTCAACAGGCGATAGTCAATGCACAATCTGAGAGAACCTTCTTTCTTTCGCGCAAACAATACGGGAGCGCCCCCATAGAGATATGTGGGGTCTGATGAAGCCTTTATCTAGAATGTCTTTCAACTATTCTTTCAATTCCCTTAGCTCAGTTAGAGCCATTTCGTAAGGAGGAATCAAAATAGGCTGAGTATCTGGAAGCATATCTATTTCGAAGTTGATTTCCCTTTCCGGAGGAACTCTGGGAAGATCTTCTGGGAACACTTATGAAAACTCATTTACTACTAAGACTAACTCAAGAGTTGGGGTTTCAGAGTTAGAATCCTTAACCTCAACAAGATGATAGATATACCCTTTGGAAATCATTTTCCTGGCCTTAAAGTAAGATATAAATAGACCTATAAACTACTACCCTTGTATTTTAAGACTGGCTAATTTGGAAACTGAAACCAAACTATCCTAGTTCTACAATCGGCTATGGCATAACATAAATCTAACCAATCCACGCCTAGAATGATATCAAAATCTACCATTTCTAAATCTACAAGGTTTATTGAGGTGACTTTCTGGGAAACTGTGACAAGGCAATTTATGTATACCTGTCTAGCTATAACTGGATCACCTACTAGAGTAGACTCTGAGAAACAACTGAGAGTATTCATGATTCCCTTATCTATCCTCTTATTGTCCTTAGCCATTTCCCTAAGATTATCTCCATCAAACAACTGAGCATGATTCATGAGTCTAGATATATCCATATATCGTATTAACATAGAATTCATGTACTTGGTCTTTACTAAATCGGATACGCAAAACAGGAAGTTTCCCATTTATGCCCTCGCATAAGCAACCATATGTGGAGCATACTTGGAGAGCTGAGTGAACTTCAATCTGTATTCTTGGACTAACATTAAGCCCTGCTTCAAAGTTTATAATCTCCTGATCCTTAGCCTCCCTCAACCGTCTCCGAAAAAAGCTATCTAAAAATGCTTAAGTAAACCAATCCCATGTCACAGGAGCTGCATTCTCACCCCTGTTTTCCTTCCACTGTGTGAACCAGTTATGTGCCACATCTTTGAGTTGATAGAATGAAATCTCAACACTCTCAGTACCGGTCACTTGCATTACTCCAAGAATCTTCTTAACATCATCAATAAAGTTCTTTGGGTCGTCACCAACCTTTGACCCTAGAAATTCTGGCGGATTGATGCGAACAAAGTCTAGAACCCTAGTTGCAGCTGATCCACCAGTGGTGGTTGTAGGAACTGGGGCCTGTTGATTGTTCTGATTGGCTACTATCTGGGCCAATAGCTGGATCATATTGCGGAACTGAGCATTCAAAACCTCATCTTTTGGGTATCGATTGTGTGCATTAGCATTCTGTGCACTAGCTCTACGAGGAGGCATGATCTGAAATGTACAATGATGGATTAGAGAGGAGAAGTGAATCACACCTAACACACGATAAGAATAACAAATGAAGTGAAGTTTTTCTTAAAACACTTCGTAGCCTCCCTCTCATAGGTGTACCACTCTTCACACTCATTAAAGGGACTCTACCTAGTGCGACTTTAAGATACCCTAGGAATTTTGAACCTAATGCTCTAATACCAAGTTTGTCACGCCCCTAGGCTACCCCCTAGACGTAACAGATGACTTAGGATCATGAGTGACTCCAAGTTAACCCTGAGTCTGCATATCCTAATCATGCTGAAAATAACTAAGTAAAGTAAGAACTATGCGACAGCTAAATCAATAGATATTATAAGAGGGGACAAAACCCATATATTCTGAATGTAAAAATGAAACCATAAGAGTTTAGTGATAACTAAAACAACCACTTAACAACTCAAACTGGATCTACTACTATGTCTAAAAAGCTGCTGATTGAATTGAATTTCGGGGACATACCCCCAGCTAAATCTAAAGAGACAGAAACTAAAAATAAAGACTAAAATGAAAGCATGTATGTTATCCTCGAAATATGATGACTCACCACTTAGGCTGTTGAATGAAGACTGAGAATCGATCTATGCGTGATCTGGATGTTGAGTACCTGAACCTACATCATGAAATGATGTAGCATAAAGTATATGTCAGTACATGGAATGTACTGAGCAAGCAAGATATAGCCACTAAGCTAAATAAAGTATATAGGCTGAACAATACATAATAGAGCAATGATATAATCTGAACAAAGATAAAGATATGTATTAAATTATAACTGAAAAAGAACTAACTAAATGCAATGACCAATTACTAATCATGAAGGTACATGCTAAACTAAGTATTGAAATATATATATTGAAAGCCTAGTAAATGCACTAAGAGTATGATTGTGGGAGGTACTATTAATCGACATAAACCGCGTGAGCTAAATATGGAGTCAGATATACACGTCACATCAAGAGGACCCAATATACCTTGCCAGGGTATAGTGGAATGATTATGGCTCGATCACTAAAATTGGTGCCCAACAGAGGGGACTTATAATCCTACGCGGGCACATAGTTCTTGGACTTTGAGGGTACGCTGAACCCTAGTCTAACTCGTTGCTAAGTCTACTCCCAAATGAATACATATGAAGCTAAAATGCACTAAATAGCTCAAACAAATTACATGATAACTTAGAATGCAACATTTATATTCTTGAGAATGTGACATTCGAAATTTGGAGCATGATTTTCTGTTTAACTTCCCTAGCAATTATAAGTCATAAACTAAGAGAATTTACACAAACTATGGTTCTGAGTTTTAAACAAGGAATTAAGCAACGTTTCCAAGAAAACATGTTATTTAGACTATGGATACTATAGTAGTAGAAATCACCACAATTCCCAAGATTTTACAAACCCTAGGTCTAAACAAGTAATGTGGAATCAAGAAACGAACCGAATCCTAGGGACCTAGTAGATGAAAGGAACCCACTACTGAAATTCCACATACCTGGTTACCAAATCTACCAAGAAATCCTCTGGATTTTGAGGCTGAACTTTGAAGCACATTGTTGCTTGTTCTTGGAAGAAACTGGCGACTTTTCCTCTTCTTTTTTATCCCTAAGTTGGGTGATATTTTTGGAGAATGAGGGTTCTGGGTATATCTGAATAGGTTATTAGGCTTAGACAGAATACAACGATGTAGTTTATTCCTCAAATGATGCAGCTTAAGATCCCCAATGCATAGGGAAAGGAAAAAAATGGCCTTGACTTAAAGCTAACGAAGTGCTATCCACGGTGGGACAGACGGCCGTCATTTGAACCACTGCCCGTCAACAAGGTCATGGTTCGAGCTCTACTCGATAGGTCTTCACTAAAACTAGCATAACGTTTTACTCTGAGCTTGGAATTTTTCGAAGTCGGTGGCATTGGAAAGAGGATTCAATTATCTTTAATTTGATGGGTCATTTGACACCTAATTCATTTTGGGCTAAAAGATATGATCGTTTGAAGTTGACCCAAAAGCCATTTTCCTCCAATTAATTGTTGACCCTCACCTATGGCCTGACCTACGGTCCATAGGTCCAACCACGGACCATAATGGTCGGTTGTGGGTAGGATTATAGACCACCAAATTTTTGGGTCCCAATGACGGGACCACACATACGAACCGTGGGTCTATCGATGGACCGTGGACCACGGTAGTAGGTCTCATCTTTCGATCATGAAATTCCTCTAAGTCTTGTACTCACCTACGAGACCTACCTACAACTCGTACATTTAACAACTAACCGTCCTTCTGAACCGTATAAAAGTACTGGAACCTGACATTTTGGAGAACTAGGACTGGCCAACCATGGACCCACATATGGACCGTGCATCAAACCATGAACCGTCGGTGGTTTTCGTTAGTTCTAGCACCAGATTCTGGAAAGCTGCATTTTTTCTATTTTCTCAAATCTGAGGTGTTACATCCATAACTTTCAAGTGTCAACTCCAAACCTAAGGTGGAGATGATGAGATGAGCAACCACGTCAAGTGTTGAAAATCAGATAGTGATGTGTTCAAAAAGAGTTGTAGTGTTATATCAATCCATTTATAATATTTCATATTCCTCAAGTTCAGTTATTACAATATCTTATTGATGGTTCTAATAGCAGAGTTGTGTTCATGATCCATGCTTATACACTTCAGAGAGATTCACATTTATGCTCAGTTTTCAGAATGAAGGGCAAAGACTTTAGCGCATTGATCTCAATCTTATTAGCCTCATGATATGAACCTATTCATATAAGCACTCATGTCTCATAGTATGTTTAGTCTCATAAATTCATAATTTGATCCTAATGGCTAGAAAAATAACGTTATGTCATGCATATTCTTATATCAGAGTTCTCGAATGAGTCGTGCTTATGATCTTTCACACTAAATCTCTTTCAGTGATCATTTTTAGTTTTGAGTTTGGTCTTGTTGATAGTAGTTGTGTGATGATAGAGAAGTGGATTTATATCTCTTATTGTGATAGTGATGGTGTGGTTCTTTCATCTAAGGTTATAAATGTAGAGAAAGAAGGAGATAAGGTTTACGATGAGTAATAAGTCAATTTCCGGGTGGTAATGCATTAAATTTCAGTTGGTAGAGATGATGAGAGAATTATAAATTCTTACAATGGTTGGTTAGTAGGAGTTCATGGAGTGGTTATAGTACTAGGCTTGAATGTGGTGTTGGTAGCATGTAGATGAATGCATAATGAATTAGGTGGTTCTTGATTACGACTCGAGGTTGGTTAAATGTGGTGGCAAGGAGTAATATTCTTGGGTTGAGATTTCCTATAGAGGTATAGAATCTGAAACTTGTGATTTAAATTATAATAATCACCTTGTGTTAAGTACTTCGCGATCTTGAGTTAGGCATGAATATAGTAAGAGCATACAACTAGACTCAAAGTTGAGTAAGAGTAGTAGCATACCCTTGTAGGAGTTATGAGTACAACTTATGAGATGCGGTATTCATAAAGGAGGGCATGGTTCAAAGGTGTTGCTAAGCTTGATAGCTAGTAGTTGTATTGCTTAAGGCGTAATAGTCATATTCTTACATCATGCTTAGATTTTTCCTTTGTCTCATGGAAGATAACTTCATATAGAGCTTGGCTATGTTCAAGCTCATATAGTTTTTCACTGATGTGCCATAGACGGTTCCAAACTTAGTAGAAACAAGTTAGTAGGCAAGTTCAGAAGTCAGAGAGTTAGTAAAATGAAACCCTTTCCATTCTTAGTGAAGTCGTCATTCGAGGATGAATGATTACAAGGGGGAGATATTGTAACATCTAAAAATCCATACATCCTTCAACTTCGAACCAAGAGTCTATATGAGAGGTCTTATTCCTTCACATCTCTTAAATTCTTCGCATGATGCAAATTTTAAATACCTTGAACTCTTCAATACGCCAGACTCTTTTTCTTTTCTCTGACTTGCTTACTAATCTTATCATTTGACCAATAACCTATCATATGTTACCTTATAATTTAAACCAAAACTTTAAGAGAAGTAGTTTCTTAGGCCCTTTAACAATCAAAAGTAACAAACTCTACGACCCAAACCATTAATATGTTCTTCCAAATGCTCAATACCCGATGCGATCGATCAATTCTTACCTTACCAATTTATACCTTCAAAAAACATACTATCACGAACGTAGACTTGCAATGAAAAACTTGAATTATGATTCCAACTATTCCAGTTATCAGACTCAAAAACACAAAAACACTTTTTACCACACTCAAATCGAACGCCTATAAACTTCTTTCTCAAATCTTATCCAATCATTTTAATCAATCTGATTAACCCATGACACTATTACAATGACCAGAACAAAATACATGAAGCCACGTGTCACTGAACCCAATTCTCAACCCCTCTGAAGATACCTCCTTAACCCTTGCAATCAGAGAAAATATTCTTACTCTCACCTCTTTCCGAAGGGTACACTATATCCCACTAATTTATTAGTTTTTTCCATTATGACTCTAGCTCCTTTAAATTTTATGCGAGCGGTGTCCCAGCATCTCCTAAAACTTTCCATACAAGCAAGGTTACTCACTAAATAGAAGAAAATCACAACCTTAGATATTCTGAGTCGTTATTACTATACAAAAAGTGTTTAACCAACATTCCTTATTATATAGTTGCATCTCAATCACAATCCTTCACAACTCTTATTACAATCATGCTCAGTTAACTCTTGCCATCACCACGAAGTCAACCTTTTCATCAATATGACACCTTAAACCTAGTTATACCAATCAAATCCAAAGGACTAACACACTTTTATATGCACTTTTTACTAAAAATTTAAATTACCTTCACATAAGTAAACTCTTTGGGATTTCCTTTACCCATAAGATTGTCATTCTAGTATCTATCCATTCCCTTGGATCTTAAGACGAAATCATTTGTCCTCATTTAGAACCCTCAGGATACACTTCTCAACTTAATGCATTAATACCGTATCAAAGATCCACCACTAAAGCACATCATACCTATCAAGAAGATTGTACCCAAATAGCCCACACATTTCTATCTATTAAATAACTGCAAAACATTATCAAATCTATTTTGTTTCTATCCCAACAGATATGCATTCTTTCTTAAGATCAGGTCGATAGCATAACAAACACACTCCACAACTCTAACCAAGTAAACATCGATACTATTGTAGTAGTCGTATCATGACCTTCTTTAATATACATACAATCTATTAAATTGTAGTAAATATTCTTACCTCAATTGGCGCAACATCATTCTCATCATTCACTAAGTAATCCATACATATTATGAAAACTTTACTAACTGTATTTTTTCAAAGTTACAGTGTTCATTATCTAGCCACCCTTTTAATCATTCATTCCACTTCCAATTGTCAAACCACTCTAGATATTGCCTATACCACAAAAGTACTGATCCCACTACTAGATGACTAGCCAAAAAAAAATATAAGATGTTCATGAAGTCCTTTAAACCACTGTTCAACCTAATCGTTTAATAATCCTCAAACTGCATCATCAAACCATAACCTCACACAATTTCTTCAGATCGATGAACATTCTAAATCTGACCACGCATAAATTCCATAAGTATATCACTTTAGCCTTAGTACAAGATCTAACATCCAAGCCATACACGACATGAACTACTCATATGAAGAAATACGCACGAGTCATCACATAAGTGAGAGAGAACGGAATGAAGTGATAAAAATCAGAATGGACAAAGGATGCACAATAGATATTCAAGAAGTGATGATTTTTCCAAAAAGTCACTATAGCCTCTCGAAGATAAGTATAGACGTGTCTGTACCGACCCTCGAGACTCTACTTAGAATCGAATTGTATACATGTGAGACCTATGAACTTGGGGCTCTGATACCATTTGTCAGGATTGAAAAATGGACGTGATGGTACTTGTCTTATCCCACCAAGACAAGTTAGCCTAAAACTCAACCATTACGATAAAGTACAGAAATAAAATATAAGTAAAAGTCTAATACTTTAATATAGTGCGGAAATTCAGAATCGACTTAAATATACCCCAAAACACAGTTGTCACGTGTACAAACCTCTAATGTGTTTTAACAGAATTGAAAGAAAATACAAGTCTCAAATCACATTGTTTCTAGAATAGAACAAGATCATAAATAAGGAGAAGAAAGATCCGCTGAGATGACAAATAGCTACCTCACAAATCTCCACAGGAAGCCTCAGAAAAGAAAAGAATAGAAAATATCACAAAAATTTGGGCTCTTAACCTACAAAAATGTAGAAGCAAGGGGTGAGTACCAAACCACAAGGTACACAACAAGTAAACTTCTAAACACAAGTTAAGGGAATAGAATGTGGGTACTCCTTTACACCCGAAATGAACCTCCACAACTACAACCTGTATAAAACCATTCCAACCTAACAGTTCACAATTTATATAGCATAGAACTCAACAACAACACTCTAACAATTACATATCCTCAACAACAAACTCAATATTAATCAATCACAAGTTCCATAGAAAGGCACTCACAAGATCAGCAACACACAAGATCAAGTTCACCAATTATAAAGATGTGGAATGCAATGAAATGCAATATCAAGTATAGTGATGCATGTTTGACCTAGTGATACACACCCGCTGTCTCACAGTCTGAGACCTTTGGGGGATATATCTATCCATGCATCAGTCACGGCGTTCGACACGACCCTCGATAATCAAATCTGTCGCGGCATGTGACACGTCCCTCAAATCATAGTATCCATCACGGCGTGCGACACATCCCTCGAAATGATACGTCCTCCTCATTCATATAACACCTATCACAATCATGTCTCAGAACCAATGCAAATGAAATGTTTACACAAATAATGAGGAGATGGCCATAACAATGCACAATTCACAACACACAATCATGATACAATATCAACAATTAATCAATAAGCCTTTTAAACCATTCTCAACACATCACACACCAATAACTGATCATATTGCCTTTTATTACCCCTTTTCATCATTAGAATTAATAATTATGGACAAGTCAACCCATCACCAAGTCCCGTTACTCCCTAACACATACCAAAAAGAAATACATCATTTTATACACTTAACAAGGTTTTAGAAATTCACTTGCCTCAAACAGTCGAACAATTACTATGGGACTTGAGCCTTCCCCTTTTGTTAAGCTTCCAAATCAATGCAATCTATTCAAATAAATAATCACAGTAAGTTTTCTAAACTAACAATACCCATATCACTATATGTCTAACATAGACCCAAAAATCATTGAGCACGAATCTATCATTAACCCAATTAACATGTCAATTCTTTCAACCTTTCTCCAATTTTCAGGCCTAGAGTTCTGGTCCTATTCCTTCAAATAACATAATTTAATGGTATACATATGATACCATACACCTAATATTTAATTACCTATCTCAATATTTTAAAACTTTAAGAACTTCATCATCAACCCATAAAATAAATTCAAAATCAAATCCAAAGTACGAACAAAAATTACGAGAACACCGCTGGTCAAAACCTCAAATTGATATATCATATATTCCTATTTATTAATTATTTATAATCTCAAATCATGATGCAATTATAGACTCAATCATTACAACATGATTTGCCAGCAATATCCTCTTTCTCAATTTTAAAAAAAACTTTATACATATCTATAAATTTCCATATTTTTCAATTCCAAAACCACCTTTCCTTATTTTCTCTTTCAAAGCCAACATTAAAATAATTATTATTATTATGACTGCTGATTAATTAGAAAGAGATACTTTGTTGCCTTTAAGTTCAAAATATTACCTGGCTGATGTGCTCCTGTGCGACGGCGCAGGTAAGTTTCTACGACCTTTCCTTTTTCATTTTCTTTTCCTCAAAGTAATTATAAGGTGCTTACTCACATTATTTTATTTATCACACATGGGCCAAGTGATATAGTGTATTAAATAAACTATGGACTTGGCCCATTAATCACCAACTAAATAAATCAATTATATATAAAATACTTGTCAATTAAATAACCATGATAAACGAATAACTCTAAACTTCCCAAACCAACTTCACCAACTGATAAAAATTGACTCAGGGTAACTACATGAAGGGTAAAAGGGTAATTTTATGAAATTTCCAAAAATAACCTTCCGGGTCATTACATAAGCCGTCTGTATGTTATTACCAATCGACAAGAGCAAGATAATTCACCTGATGTTGTCACTAGTATGATCAAAGACTTTACTTTTTATGTATATGCATTGCTAGATCCAGGTGCGAGTTTATCTTTTGTGACTCTGTATATTGCTATGAGGTTCGATACTATTCCCGAACAACTTCATGAGCCATTCAGTGTTTGCACACTTGTTAGCGAGTCTATTCTAGCTGAGAGAGTTTATCATGATTGTATCATTTATGTCAATCACAAGGACACCATGGCTGACTTAGTCGAGTTAGATATGGTGGACTTTAATGTTATTCTAGGAATGGACTAGTTTCATGCATGTTATGCCTCAGTTGTTTATAGAACTCGAGTAGTTAAGTTCTAGTTTCCTAATGAGCTCGTTATTGAGTGGAGGAGTAGTTCAGCAGTGCCTAAGGGTCGTTTTATTTCGTACCTTAAAGCCAGAAAGTTAGTTTTCAAGGGGTGCATCTATCACTTAGTCCGAGTTAATGACTTTAGTGTTGAGACACCACTTACTAAGTCAGTTCCAATTGTGAGTGAGTTTCTAGAGTTCTTTCCATATTATCATCTGAGAGTCCCTCCTAAGAGAGAAATAGACTTCGGCATAGATGTTCTTCCTGATACTCGACCTATTTCTATTCTGCATGGGACGATCCCAATTGGTATAGAAGGGTTGCAGCTCATGGGGGAAAGACTAGCATGGGCCGATCCCAATTTGTGTAATTATGAGGACAACATCCCAGGGGTTAAAATGCCTAGCATGGGTCATCCTCTTCTATCGTTGATCAGCTGGTCATTTGTATCACGTGCCCTACAAAGATTATAAAGTACAGAAAAGTAAAGAAAAGAATGTAATATACAGGATTCCACAAGTATAAGCAAAGGTGGTCTCAAATCCTTATCTATTTGTATTTGGTTTCATTTGAGCTCTCATTTTACATATGGTTGTATTATGCCTTACATATTTAGTACATTCTATCGTACGGAAGTCCTTTATAGGGGACACTGCATTTCATGTGGTAGGTACAGGTACTCAGCTAGTAGATCTCTCCAATAGAAGCACTTGATACTCAGCAGTTGTTGGTGAGCTCCAAGTTGATTCGGGGATTTTCGAGTCTTTACTATGCATATTTTCATAGTGGTACAGTCCTGGATTCTAGTAGAGGCTTTGTAGACATTGTAAAGCTATCATCTGTATTCATAGTTTTACTTGTCACGTGTTTTGGTTCAGCTAGTTGACATGTGTTGTATATGTAGCTTCTCATTAGTAAATCTATCTACATAGTAGTTCACTAACTCATCATAGATCACTTGTAAAGCATGTGTTCATATGGTACTTGTCCGCTTAGCCTTGGGTTGGGGTGTGACAATTAGTTTCAAGACTCATCATGAAGGACTACCAACACTAGGTCTACCGGTTCAAGACATTGCCTAGAATACTTCATCATTCATTTATGGAAGGAATGCCATTGGCCTATCAATTCATATTCATCAAGTCAAGACACATTCATTATTCAAGAAGAGGATGCATAAGCCTACCAATTCAAGACATGATATTACATTCAAGGTCACCCTTCATCAATAGAAGAAAAGGATTCTTTAAGCCTACTAATTCAAGATACATCAATCCACATTACTTTCATTTATACAAGAAAATGATGCATTAACCTACCAATTCAAGAAATACAATACCATGAACAACCCTTCACATTCCATCATCAACATTCATAAGTGTCAAATTGAGAAATAGCATTTCAGTAATAACACGATTACATCCGAGAGAAGATCACACTAACTTCATTAGGTTCACATTCATATACATAATATCATAATCGTACTTCAATTCTTCACACTTTGCCCTTCAAGGCCATGAATCTCAAATCATCAACACACCAATAATTTACTACAATTTAGGCATGGATAATGATACCATTCAGTAACCTAAAGAAATTTAGACAAATTCCATTCACATGCTTTCATAATCAACAAACCCACTTCATAAAGGAACAATTCAGGAATTGAGGAATTTCATAGGTTCATAGAGCATTTTCATCATAAATCATCAATTAAACACCAATACAATCATAATTTGTGATTAATATCCATTTGAAAACATTTGAAGAAGGAACCCATGAGTTAGAGTAAAACCCTAAGTTTTGAGAAACTTGAAAACTTTTAAATCTACTTTTGAATGGACTCTAGGGGTAAAAGTTACCCCTAGATGAAGGATCACCATACCTTGCTTGTGAATCCCCAATAAATTTGAGGAAGAAAACCTTGAATCCACAAACACTAGCTCCCACTTCTTCTTCTTCTTCTTTGGAAACTTCTAGAGAGAGAATTTTTTAAAGGTGGAACTCTTATTTGGGTTTTGGAGAAATAAGGAGTAAATGAATTGTTTTAAGAGTTAAAACTATATATACTAGTGATATAAAAAATTAAAATCGACCCCACACATTAATTAATAAATATGAAATTACTTAAAACTCCTCAACTTGGGCAGCCCCGTCAGGGACCACGCCCATCTAAATGGGTTGTCTAGGGCACCATGGCTCGTGGTGGTGTCCGTGGTCCTTTGACCAGTGTGCCCTTCCAATTTGCCGAATCCTCAAGGGCCTAAAGCAAGTCCATGAGACCTCCCATTATCTGTGGTCAAGACCACGAGTCGTGGTGATGGTCGTGGTCATAGAGGCAGTGTCAAGGCTTCCATGCCTTGCCCTCTCAAGAGTCTAACTGGTCTTCACGACCATCTATACGGACCGTCAAGGGGACCACAGCTCGTGGTGGTGCCCGTGATCTTTGAGGCAGTAGCCTCCTCAACTTAACTCAACTCCTACCAAGCTAAGGCAACCCCACGAGCCTTTCCATGGCCCGTGGTCATGACCACGAGCCGTGAAGTGGCTCGTAAAGGGGAGCCTTGGCTTGGCACCAATATTGGGCACAGTACCTTACCAACCACGGGTGGCACCACGACTCGTGGTGGCCACCACGGGTCGTGAAGACCCTCGTGGTGATGGTAGGCAGCAGCCCATCAAGTATGACACATCAATACAATGCACAAAATCGTAGGAGGAAACCTCAACTCCACATCAATAAGCTCAATGTAACACAAGGAAGTAGGAACTACATCTACAAACTCATTATGCACGAAAACATCAACATTTCTCATTTCATTGGAGGAACTACCTTCTCCCACTCACATCATGCTCATCATAACATCATTAAGCACATTATGCAATTACTCTTGAAATCACATTTAGGCATGTTCAACAATCAACCTCATGAAGCATATAGACAACTCATACTAGATGCACATCAACATGAGGAACACAATTTATAAAACTCATTTAAACATGAATTCATCAAGAACATGCATAACATAAGGAGACCATGGAAACACATATTCACTCATGACTCCAAAACATGAAACAAGCTATAAGGAACTCTTGGTCTCAAGCTTGAATAGGAATAGAAGAAAGAGATAAGGATATTGAAACTCTATTCTAAAGTAAACCCATTCTAAGGCTAACATGAATAATAACATTAGAACCTCAATACAACATTCACAACTATAATGAACTAACAACATACCGGTTCCTTCATCTAGAAGAGCTTCTTTGTCATCTCTAGCCCGAAGTGCATAGAAACGACTATTCATTGTAGCATAAGGATTCGGGCCACTAAGAGAAGCTTGTTTGGCCTCCCTTGCTTTGGTCGTAAGAGTAGGAAAATTTCTCACTTGGTGATCATTCTTCCCACAACCATAGCACACATTAGTACCGGCTAGGCACTTCCCATAATGCCTTTTTCCACAAGTGGTGCAAGTAGGTTTAGAAAATGAAGACCCACCACCTTTCTCTTGGTTAACCTTAGGAGTGCTTGAAGAATCTTGGTTTGGAGCTCTCTTTTTGAACCTTGGTTGACCTTGCTCATCAAGCCTAGACCTTTTCAACTCTCTATTCTTCCTCTTAAGTTTGGATTCCTCAATAGATTGAGCATATACCATGAGCGTAGAAATGTTCATATCATCATGGAGCATTGTCGTACGACACTCTTCCTCAACTAGGTTGAAAACTCCCGTTACAAATTAACTCATCTCATCATTTGGGATTGACACCAAAGATGGGGCATACTTAGACAATTGGGTAAATTTTCAAAGAGTACTCTTGAACATTCATGTTACCTTGCCTAAGATTGATAAACTCCTCCATCTTAACCTCCCTCTTCTCACGGGGAAAGAACCTTCCAAGGAATTCTTCCTTGAACAATTCCCAATCTATAGGCCTCGCTCCTACCGACCTATTACCCTTCCATTGAGAGAACCAATTTTGGGCCACATCCTTCAATTGATAGGCGGCAAGTTCCGTTTTCTCAATAGAAGTCACCCCCATAGCATTAACTACCTTATACACCTCATCCAAAAACTCTTGGGGATCCTCTCCCACCTTGGAACCAAGAAATACCAGATGATTCATCCTCACAAATTCTCTCAACCTAGAAGCCATAATACTCACATTAGGGTTCACATTAGCCTCAACACCCCTATTTTCTTGAGCCGTCATGATTTGGGCTTCAGTAGTTACGGCTTAAGCCATCATCAAAAGAGCCGACCTAACTTCCTCATTGGTCATGCCCGGGGGATCCATCGGAACTTGATTTCCTAGAGGAAGTTGGTCACCTTGAGGACCTTGGGGAGGAACTCACTCATTCACAATCTCTTCTTCCATCCTTCTTAGGTTCTCCCTTGTATTCATATCCTATAAACACAAGAGAAAGGATTAGGAAAAGGACACTTATAGATCTAAACTCTAAGGCACAACTTCAAGAATAATAAAAGAAGTGTAACTTCCTAACTTCCTATAGCCTCTCACTCATAGATGTGTCGCAACTCATCACACTGATGAACAAGACTCTACTAGATGTGGCTTGTGAGACATCAATCCTAAAAACCATTTCCAAAATCTTGTGCTCTGATACCATGTTTGTCACGACTCGAGCCTATACCCCGGAAACCATACGGCGTACAAGACTCCGAAAAGTCTCATACAAGCCTCATAGTATTCATAACTTTCGATATAAGGAAAATGGTACGGAATTAAAACTTATTTAAATCCATACAATAAAAAATACTCATTTAAAACAGCGGAAGTCTATTGTCTCACATGGCCATCTAAGACAACATCTTAAAACAAAAGAAGGGTCTTGGCCCTTTATAATCGAAAGTCTAACAAATGTCTATTACATGAAAGAAAAAAACATCTAAGCATGTGTCCTCGAACATATGAGGACATACCAATCGCCTTGGAAGAACTCAATCCAAGCACTTGAACTAGAGGGATAGCAACTCACTTGCCGGAACCAACACTTGTTGTAAAATAAGAGAAATATGGGTTAGCAAACAAAAATGTATTAAATATGATGACCATGTAAAAACATGCTTAAAACGGACATTTTATTTGAAAGTCATGCTTTTATGCCAATTTGAGAAAACTTCATGAACATAAGCATAATATACAAACATAACCAACAAACAAGTCATTTCTTCACATTAGAACATAATCAACAATATAAGACATTTCAGTACATTAAGCTTCCACCTCAAGCAACCCAAAGCTATACTATGTGCAATGTATGAATAGCGTCCCATACCACCATCCACACTAAGTACCACATCAAGGCCACCAAAACTGAACTTACCATTTGTCCTTCTCACCATTACACAATACTCATACATAAGAGACATAAACATTTCATAAGTCATGACAAGGAAGTAACTCATAATACAATCCAAGTATAGCATGTATCATTACATTAGACATTCAAGTCAACATTCTTCATTAGCTTCATTAAGAGCACTTTCGTTCATTAGTCATTAAGACATTAAAGAACTCAATATGACCCTCTTGAAGCCTATTCGTGCAATGCATGGATGGAATCCCATATTACCACCCACACTTCATAGAACTTCTCAAGAAACCATAGTGCACATCTCACATGATGGGAATAGGCATTAACCGACATATACCATGAGAGCTAACCATGGAATCCGGTGTCATATTGCCCCACACCGTAAAGAGGTGGTCTACTTTCCTAAGGTAGGACCGGTAATATTTTAGCGTAGGTAGAAACCACTAGCTAATATCCTATGTGAGCACATAGTTATAGGATAGGAAGATGTTCATTGGAACCCTAGCCTATGATTGGGAGAGTTTCAATCTTACGATATCAACTCGGTGCTTAGCCTCCATTCCTATAGAGTATTTCATTTTCATTAACATTATCGTACTTGAGAGGACCACCAACATTAGGCATATCGACCCAAAGTACATTACATATGAAAGGGCTACCAACACTAGGTCTACCGATTCAAGGTACATTAAAGATAGCTCATTGAATTTCCAATAAAGGGTACCACTAACATTGGGTCTACCTATACAAGGTTTATCATTTCACACATGAAAGGGATACCAACACTAGGTCTACCGATTCATGGTTTATCATCACATTAGTTTCTAGACTCATCATGAAGGGCTACCAACACTAGGTCTACCGGTTCAAGACATAGACTAGAATACTTCATCATTCATTTATGGAAGGAATGCCATTGGCCTATCGATTCATATTCATCAAGTCAAGACACATTCATTATTCAAGAAGAGAATGCCTAAGCCTACCAATTCAAGACATGATATTACATTCAAGGTCATATTTATCAATACAATAAAATGATGCTTTAAGCCTACAAATTCAAGATACATCATTCCACATTACTTTCATTTATACAAGAGAAGGATGCATAAGCCTACCAATTCAAGATATATAATACCATGAAGAACCCTTCACATTCCATCATCAACATTCATAAGTGTCAAATTGAGAAATAGCCTTTCAATAATAACACGATTACATCCAAGACAAGATCACATTAACTTCATTAGGTTCACATTCATATACATAATATCATAATCATACTTCAATTCTTCACACTTTGCCCTTAGAGGCCATGAATCTCAAATCATTAACGCACCAATAATTTACTACAATTTAGGCATGGATAATGATACAATTCAATAACCTAAAGCAATTTAGACAAATTCCATTCACATGCTTTCATAATCAACAAACCCACTTCATAAAGGCACAATTTAGGAATTGGGGAATTTCATGGTTTCATAGAGTATTTTCATCATAAATCATCAATTAAACACTAATAGAATCATAATTTGTCATTAATATCCATTTGAAAACATTTGAAAAAGGAACCCATGAGTTAGAGTTTACCCGAGGTTTTGAGAAACTTGAAAACATTGAAATCTACTTTTGAATGGACTCTGGGGGTAAAAGCTACCCCTAGATGAAGGATCACAATACCTTGCTTGTGAATCCCCAAGAAATTTGAGGAAGAATACCTTGAATCCACAAACCCTAGCTCCCACTTCTTCTTCTTCTTCTTCTTTGGGAACCTCTAGAGAGAGAATTTTTGGAAGGAGGAACTCTTTTAATTTGATTTGGGTTTTGGAGAAATAAGGAGTAAATGATTTGTTTTAAGACTTAAAACTATATATATTCTAGTGATATCAAACCATTAAAATCGACCCCATACATTAATTAGTTAATATGTAAAACTCCTCAACTTGGGCATCCCCGTCAGGGACCATGCCCATCTAAACGGGTTGTCTAGGGCACCATGGCTCATGGTGGTGCCCGTGGTCCCTTGATCAGTGTGCCCCTCAAACTTTCCAAGCCCTCAAGGGCCTAAGGCAAGTCCACGAGACTTCCCACGATCCGTGCACAAAACCACAAGTCGTGGTCATGAAGGCAGTGTCAAGGCTTCGATGCCTTACCCTCTCAAGAGTCTAAGTGGTCTTCACGACTATCTATACGGACCGTCAAGGGCACGACGGCTCGTGGTGGTGCCCGTTATCTTTGATGCAGTAGCCTCCTCAACTTAACTCAACTTCTACCAAGCTAAGGCAACCCGACGAGCCTTCCCATGGCCCGTGGTCATGACCACGAGCTGTGAAGTGGCTCGTGAAGGGGAGCCTTGGCTTGGCACTAATCTTGGGAACACTTCCTTGCCAACCACGGGTCGTGAAGACCCTCATGGTGATGGTAGGCAGTGGCTAGGCCTTGGTTTTAGGCAGCCTTGTCCCCTCACCATGACCTACACCCAAAACCCTTAGCCCTTGCCCTTAACCCTTGACGTTAACCCTCATGTTTAGGTTCTAGTTCAAATTATCATTTTCAAAGTCATTACAAATATATTTCTTTCCCAAATCTATTAGGACAAAGGGTCTCCTAAACCAATAGGCATTATAAGTTTATTAAAATATACATGGGAAAAATTCAAGACATAATAAATTTATAGATTTTGGTCTCTATGTTTATATTTATGTGTATATTTTGTTACGTTGTATGTCGCTTGGGTATTGCGTTGATAATCAAATGTAGGCACAACAAACAAAACTCAAATAAAGATAGAAGTGTTTTAATATGACAAGATCATCAATGTTTTTAAAGAAAGAAGATGGAAAAATGCACTTAGCTATAAACTCATGTTTAGAGGTATTCCATCAATTAAAATTTCATGTTCATACATACGCTTTAAGGAATGATCTTCTTCTTCTTTTTCACTAGGTTCATTATAAAGAACAAAATTTTGGACGATTTTCTCTTTTATAAGGTAAATAATTTATAAGCAAAGTAGTATTGAAATGATTTGGATCATGCATGGTTCTCTTCGACGTTAGAATTTTGCATCCCTTTTCTCCCCTTCTTCTTGTTTTTTCGGCAACTCAATTACTTGAGTATTAAAAACATAAATAAAATTTTATAATTGTGACATAATAGATATCTCTATGAAATGGATGATGAAAAGACTGAACAACAGGGTAGTGGGATTCACAAAAAATTCCAGAGGACAACATTAAGATTGTTGCTTATTATCAAGAGTAGAATGATGAGTCTGAATTACCTACATTTGATGCAGACTACATTAGAAGAGAGGACATGAAGATGAAAGACATGGTCATGACACATGTAGTGCATTTCCTCCCCTCTATATCATAAATAAAGTTTTAGGCAGTGCCTAAAGAATGAAATCACTAGATAGTTAGTCCATTATTATCAGTCTAGAAAAGTACTTCATATTATAAAATTTCACAACACTTTTCTCAAACACCGGATGAGGATTTTTAGTTTCATCCTAATTTTTTTATGTCTGGTCTGTTTTGCGAATGGAGTACCAAGTTCTTCCCTAGGTTTTCTATCTAAAGTGTCAATGTTTTAAGTTCTAGTAGTAGGTTACTCCTTTATCAGGTGTTAGAAAATTAATATGATTGTAATCATGTAGCTGGAGATTGAAAACTTATCCCTCCTCATTAATATTATCATGGATTTGATCCAACTTTTGTTCTTGTATTTCATCCTCAAGGTATTATTGAATCATTTTATCACATTATCATTGCAATCCCTTCTCTTGATCAGCCAATTGTCTTCTTTCCGATAAACTCATTTCAATCAAATTCTTGGAGGTGCTCCCGTTAGACTATCTTGAGTTAGAAGATATACTTGTTATTGGTGGGGGATTTTATCTAAATGGAATTGCTTACTTGAATACAACGTCAAATGATGTGCTACCATTTAATGTGAAAAATGAGATTACAAGTGTCACGACCCGATTTATCAAGTCATGATGGCACCTACTATAACCCACCAGCAGGTAAGCCAACCCGTAACCCGGAACAACAAGTAATGGTCTGAGGGTAGAAATTAAACAAGAGTAGGCAAATAACAATATAAACAGGCGGAAGCAACCCAAAACATATATACAAATAAAGATCCCTCCCAGAACCTGGAAGTCACTAGTACAGAGCTACTACAAAATGAGTACAAGTCCCA
>JAJOON010040395.1:0-13195 GCA_029582645.1 Solanum megistacrolobum
AAAAAAAAAATAAAAAAAAACTACCCCCTCCCCCGGGCCCACCACCCCCAGGGCACCCCCCTTTCCACCAATCTACCCCTAAATTTTTTTTGTTTTCCAAAAATAAAAAATAAAATCTGTTTTTTCAATTAAGTTTGAAAATTAATTGAATTTCTAAAAATTAATATTAATTTTTTTAATTTTTTAGTAGAATTAAGAATTTTGAGTGGAAGTGAAAACTAAGTGATCTATTATGGATACCCATATTTAACCAATTAAAATATGAGTGATCCAAGTCATTTTAAATATGGGCAAAATAGACTCATTTCATTAATGGGGGCTGAAATTGTCACCCCTACCGTTAAGTGTATAGTTAAGGGGCTATTTTAAACCTACTCGGGACTATTCTCAAATGTATGGTCTAAAATAAGGGTAGATATTTATGTGATTATAAATCATTTCATTAAGTGTAGAATGAATATTTTGAATAATATAGAAATGTGTTATTTTTTTATTAAAAAGGAAAGTAATTAGCTAGTATTTAATTAGAGAGTGTAATTTTGTAGGATATGATCAGATAATGGGAAATGTACCTGAGTTCTTAGCTTTGAAACTTGTTGAAGGAGGAACTTATTTGATTCTGAGAATTTTTCGTGCATAATTAGGGCGGTTGGGGAAGCGTGTGAATTTCTTGTGTGTCGTCTTCTGAGGAATTCAGGACAAGGAACTTGTCCCCATCTTGGAAAATCATCCAACAAAGATTCAATGGGATCTAAGCATGGATTGTTCTCACTTGAATAATACTTTCTTGTTGACATCATTCGACTTGATATACTATTTGACTCTTCTGAGTTATCAATAGCTTCTTGTCTCGGGCTGCTATGCTTGGATGCTCTACGAAGTTGGCAGAAACATGGATCACATACTCGAAAAGCTTTAGTTTTGTCTGAACTTAGAGATACATTTGTGGTTTTCTTTCTGCAGCATGCATGGCAAAATAAATGACCACAATTGTAACAATTATGCTTCTTTCTTGTAATCCCAAAGGTCGTGCTACATCCCCTGCAAACTGATTGATCACTACTTGATATGGATTTATGCAAACATATTGCTGCTGTTGAATTTGATCCACAAGCAATATGTTCCACTTGCCTGTCTCTAAGAGCCTCAACTAAAGTTGGGAAATTTCTATTTTTCTTATCGCCTAGTCCCAACTGTCCGTGTGAACCTTTACCCCATGTGTAGACATTTCCCTTAGATGTAACAACAGCAACATGATTAGATCCTGAGGAGATCTGTGTAACAAACTTGTCTTTAAGTTTCTCTTGCACCGCGACTAGTGATTTATCTTTGGCCTGCCTATCCACCAAACTTCCCATTGTGTAAACCTCTCCCGTGTTTGACAGCCCAACGGTTAAGGTGTTTGCACAGGTAACTTGAATGAAATCGCGATCCTCAAGTTGAGCTACAAGGGTTGGTAAAAGCTTCATCTCATTATCAGAATGACCAAGGTTTCCGTTATCCCCATCACCCCATGTAAAAAGCTTCACACTGCAATGATTGGATTTAAGGTGATCATGGACAGATATTTCGACTAATGCAGCAGTATGCCTCAGTCCACAAGCAACAGATTTCACACACAAACCTCTAAGGGACTCAACTTCTTTCGGGTGAGCCATACTTTTGAGATTTCCATGACCAAGAACACCAAAAGTTCCATCTCCATAAGTAAACAGTTGTCCAAATGTTGACACAATTCCTGTGTGCCATACTCCACAAGCGACGTAAGATATTTTCACACCATCCAAAGAACCACAAACTCTGTTTGGAAGCCAATAGCTTCTGGTCTTTTTTTCAACAACTAAATTGTCACCCCATGTATATAATTCACCTGAAGTTGTCAAGGCACATGTATGGTAGTCACCACAACTGACAGATTTTACATGAACCCCGTTAAGGGAGTCGACGATTTTTGGACATGAAATGTCCATATCAACTTTATGCCCAAGCCTTCCATTCTTTCCTTCACCCCAGCAAAAAACTTCACCTTGTTTGGTGACTAAGGCAGCATGACTACTCCCAAATGATATTGTTTGTACATCAAGCGTCGTAGTTGACTCCATAAGTTTGGGTAATAAAGCATCCATCTTTACTTCCCCTGCATCACCAAAGCATCCTCCTTCTGCTCCTTCTCCCCAAATAAAAACATCCCTCAAAACATATTGGCTAGTAGTGTCATCACAAGTTGCTCTTTTCCGTCTTAGATCATCTGATGAAGAATTTGCGATAACATCATCCATTCCGTTGTGCACACTTGATAGAGGAAGAAAGATATCAGAGGAACATGATAAGCCATCAGTATAGCACTTATCTGAAAATGATTGAGTTGGACTCCTTGAGAAGCTGCGAACCTTGAACAAATAAGTCTATATCAGTTTTAGAGTAATAGAACAGGCACCTATCCTGTCAGATAGAAAAGACAGTTCAATTCAGATCACATTATAACAAGATATAGCCAGCAAAATTAAAAGGGTTTGACTCTCAAAATCCTACATAAAATGGGACAGAGGGAGTAGAAACTCCGTTTCAAGGAATAAGTCTCCCACTCAGTAGAAACATATGGACAAAATAGAGCATACAAACACATTACACAAGAAAAGTTCCTATTAACATGAGTTTATGAAGGTGTTAGCTTTATGCATTACTTTTTATAATTATCAAGCCGGAAGAGAAAAAAAAGTTGAAAATCATCCATTAGCATATACTTGTGTTTGACATCAAGACTGCAGTCATCCCTAATACATGAATTAGGAGATTAATACAAGGATGTATATGGTATATATTAGAAAAATACGTATAGTTGCTTTATTCAAGTGAATCAAGTAATATTGTGTACAGTTGCACAATGTTTATGGTGCAGATGTACAAAGAGGAGTTTTGAGTGAAGAGGGACTGAATGATACCACTCCAAAGTAGATGCAGAATTCCGATTGGCTGACGAGATGTTAAAGAAGCTTTTTTTTTACAAAGTGACAGCAGATATATATGATGTGATAGCACCATGGACAAGGGTGAGAAGGAGAATGAGTTATAGAGAAGAAATGAAGATTGAACGTGCCATTGAAAAACTTCCACGACCCTTATATTCAAGAAATGATGTTATTGTCCCTATTGAAGAGTCCAAGGATCTGCACTCCATGATCATAGAAGAACTTACCGGATCGTTGCAAGTATGTATAGCCATTTTATTTAAGCAATGTGAGTGAAGTAATAGAATCATATTTTTGTCCACTTGTCAAAGTATCAGGTGAAACATTCAGAACTTGATAAACAAAAGACATCAAGAACCTGAGAAAATCTGCTTTTCTTCAGTGAAAATCCAAGATTATGTTTCCTCCGCAAATAACCTACTGGACTACTGATGCAACTTTGTACTCCTCTTTTGCTTTTCATATGTTCCACCAGTCCATGTCTACTCCGTGATATTACAGCTCTCAATCCTAGAAACCATGTCGCAGCCTGAACTTTGTCCTTGCATATCTGCATTGATCAGATGGATTATGAATAACATCCATGTAGTGTATCCTTTCCGTTAACTTTGAGACAAATGAACAACTTACCAGATCAAGAGAATGGTCATCATTTCCATATATTAGAGAAATGCATTGACTATCCATCTCAGCCTTAAGTTGTTTCTGTTGATTTACCTTATTAAAAACAACAAGGAAATCATATATAATGGACAATCTTGATTACAATATTCAGCTAACAAGTAAGACTGCTTCACTACTTACAGTGTTTTGGCCACGGATGATATCTGTGACTGCGCTTAAGCTCAGTTGGTTTTCCTTCTCACCAGAGTACCAAATCAAAAACTTTTCATCCTGTCAACAAAGAAAAATAAAAGATTATATATTTATATGAGCAGCAAGAAAACACATTTTTGTCTTTCGACATATTTAACATTAATAGTTGACAAGTTCCATGTAATGCTTTACCGTGGATAACCTGAGAGGGCAGAATTTGGGCTTCCCTCTTCTACCGTATTTCAATAAGGTGCCTTTCTTCAGTGCAATTATTGCCTGTACAATGTAAAATAGGAAAAGAACAATGATACTGTGAAACAGAACATGTATATATAGGATAGTGATGAGACAATCAGCAAGCACACTGAAAACATGAGCTAATACACACTAAATCATCTACTATATACGTAAACAGACACCATCAATATGTTTGCATCAAGCCTCTATACATTGTGAAAATAGTGTAAGGTCAATAAAAGTAGAAACCTGTTCAACAGCTCTATCAGAAGGGACAATGGCTAAATGCTCTTCACCCATTTTCACATGTAACTCAAACTATGTATCCACAACTAAGAATTATAAACCTTAGTACAAAATGAAAAAAAAAATAATCCTTTTCTTGATTATTAATTCTGTACTCTAAAAAAAAAACTCAAAAGTTCCTAGTATTCTTGGGCCATATTGGTGCAGAGAGAAATAATTGTGATATATCCATTTTCCAAAAATACACGCCCTCTTTATAATTTATTTTAAGTAATAGTATAAGCACAATTACCACACATGATATGATATGACTTTTTCCTTTTTTGGTTATTTTTATCACTATATATTTTTATTTTTCGTTTTTTCCTCAAACACTATCCTACAATTATTTTTCCTTTTACCATTTCTTCAACGAAAGATTCAACTTTTTTTTTTATAGTTACCATCATTTTAAATTTGTGATCTAAAATTGTTATAGGCGTTTCTATAAATATAAATTATATCATTGACTAAAAATAATGGTTAAAATTAAATTATTTTTAAATATAATATCAAAGTATAATTCTTTTTGGAATAAACTGAGAAAAGAAAGCACATCACCTTAATTGGGAATTAGGAGGGAAAGTATTATTTTTCAAAGTTAGTATTATCTTTGGAACTAATCAATTTACTTTTTTTTTGGATTTGGTCAATTATATGTGAAGATATATACTGTAATTACTAAAGAGGGGGAAAAAATGAATTTAAAACTTTCAAATTCAAAAATGAAAAAATGAATATTTTAAAACATCAAAATGTACATATTTAAATTTTAATCCAAATATACTTTCAAAATTTTAAATATATCTCTCGTTATAATTTCAATCTAAATATACTTTCTTTGATAGTTTTGATTCAAATAAACCCTTTTCATTATACTTGGACACAAATTGGTTATTAATTTTGATGGAAGGACCTATGGCAGCCCCCAATTTTAAATACGCAATCGTAAGTGTGATTTAAAAGTATGCAAATTAATTGATCTTATAATAAAATAGTAAAAAAAAATAACAACATATGACAAATGAATTAAAGAACAATAACAAGTAGAACAACATATGACATATGTGTCGTATGGAGCTTTTGTAGTTAAGCTTCAGTAATAGTAAATGTTAGGCCTTTCTCATAAATTACCCCTGTTATAAATGAGAGTCCAGCCTTAAAACGGATATTTTTGAAGTCTAAATATCAAAAGGGACCCTTTCTAAAAACATACTTTAAAATGGACCATACGCCTATTGATGGGCGAACTACAACTATCATATTTTAATGTTATAGTGTCCGTTAACTCAAAATTCATCCAAATCAATATTATACAAATCTTAAAGGTACACAAATGGGCGAACTATAATTCTTTTTGTTAACACTGCTCACATGAATCTATATCTCTTTCTTCAACAATAATATGGGTTATTCACTCCACATTTTTTCATTCATCTTCTACTTTTTTATATTTTATATTTTGATTTTTGAAATTTGATAGTCATGTATCATCAACAATGTGGAAAGTCTGTATATTCAGTTGAACTAGATGTTTGTAAATACATAGAGTATTGTAAAATGAAAACATCGAGGAGTCCAAGAAATTTCGATTATAAGTATTGGAGTTGTGATCCGCATTCAAAGGTAAAAAAATAAAGATGTCCACTTCAAAATATTTGGATATTCACTTGATTTATTGTTTTGTTATTTCAGAAAAATGATGGATGAGATTATTTTCAATGGACATGAATCGTTGTCCCCGTCAAGCTTACTAATTTTTTAACTATTATTGTAAGCAAATAAATAGTGAGTTTTTTAGTACTTTTATTATTTAAAAAAGTCATGATTTTATGTATCAAAAAGATTTTACAATATACTTAAAACTGAGAAAGAGATATACATATTCAGGTGCGGAGTTAACAAAAAGAATTGTAGTAGATTTGTGTAATATTAGTTAGATCAATTTGGAGTTAACGGGGACTACGGTGTTAAAAGATGGTAATTGTAGTTTGCCCATAAATGGGCGAATTGGTGAATGTTTTTAGAGAGTCCCTTTTGGCATTTAGGGTTCAAAAAGTGTGTGTTTTTAATGCCGGACTCTTATAAATGACTACGTGACTATTTATAGTAAAATCTTAGGGGATAAATTTGGCTTCATAAGAACTCTACTCAATCACGTTGCATAACGGCTTACGAGAATCTCAGCTCAATGGTGGACGGACTTGCAAACTTCATAACAAAAATCAATTATTTTCTTTTTCTTTGTCACTCTTGCACTCAAGTTATGGGAGAGGGGACTAGTTTAGCATCTAGGCCTAATTATGGAATGACATCATGATAGGAGATCATCTGCCTATTTATATAGAGACAAGTTGGTACAAATTCACATGATCATTTTTGTCGACATATATATGTATAGCCTATTGATCCCTTGATTTTTTATATATGAGCATTTAGCAAAGATTGTCATGCATTAATTATTGTCCACATGCTAGCTCTTGGAACATATTATCAAATATATTGGGTTTCCCTTATTGAATATTGACAATGGCAAGGTGACATGCTGCAGAATTGTCCCAAATTACTATTTAATGCATTGCCCTAATTCCTCTTCTTATTAAAAAAGTGTTATGTATACAGTTGTAAAATAAATTTGACAAGACTTTTCAATAGTCCCCAAAGAGACAATTCAAGAACCACGAGCATTACAGCTCGAACCAGAGTGTCATGATTTGCCAACTATGTGGAACAAAAATGTCCACCCTAAATCATTTATCAACGGAAAAAATATTACTTTTCAACACACTGCTATGCGATTTCATCTATGAAATAAAATTACAAATTCTGTAATAAGTCTAATTTGAGAATTTCATATTTTATATTTTTCAAATACAAAAATTGACCCACACAAATTTATATTTTGTCTATGCTTCACTTCAGATCATTGCAAGATTGAGGAGTTCGAAAAAGCATTGACAGGAGCTAGAGGGAAAACTCTCATATAAAATATCATATGCACTTGTTTATAGTAACTGAGATATATACACTATCAGAACTAAACAATTCCCAAATTTCTTGAAAAAGCTAATTCAATATACAATTTGCTATATGGTGATGGGTTCTTGAATTTTGACATACACACAAATATGAAGAAAGTGCTCAGGATTCATCAAATTGTTTACCACCCATGCAAAAGGAATCTCCATCTTTGGTTCAATTCCTTGAATGCGCAGGAGCTTGATCTCAGCACCATCTGAAACAGAGCAGGAGACGATGCCCTCATTTAACATCTCCCCACTTTGTTCCGTGTTGCTCTTGTTTGTTTCTTCAGGAGATAATCTCTGTTCAACCTCAACTTCTTCTTTAGATACATCATCTTTTGGCGGAAGTTTTTCCCCAAAAAACTCAGGCAGAAGTTTTGTTATTGCATCATACAAGGTGAAGCATTTACCTGCAAGGAGAGGGTACTATGCATTAATAATCACAACAATTTCCTAATTAAACTATTAATGCAGCAAGAGTTCGCCCACCTTTGCTTTTGAGTCTTCTTTCCCCTATCAAATACTACCTTCAACTCAACTACCTAATCTACACAAACTTTGCTAGCACCACTTGTTACACAATCATACAAACCTCCGTGACTTTTTCTTCCCATATGAGATTGGTGATCTTCATTGCAGGGGACTTCTTTTCTCATACGTTTTTTATTCCAAGGTTGCTCACAATCCATCCTCATCCTAAGCTTGTCTAATTCCACCTAAAATTTAATTGTGGTATAAAGGACCAAAAGATGTAGATTACTTGCATTATCTTATTCTACCTAAGCAAAACTGCTAGCCTCCCCACCAGTCAACATTTACCTCATAGGAAAATAAAGACTAAAGTTAAGCCTGAATGTAAAATATAATCACCTATCTTAAGTATGCGTTGATGTTCATGAAGTTACCAGAGGTTTGAGTCACTGTACGTGCACAAATACAAAATGAAACTAAAGATTATATGGGGCACATTTCTTACCATCTCCATGGATCTCAACAGGTCTGTTTATGTAAGAGATTCTGTCCCAACTTTCAACAACAGGTGCATCTTCTAACTCGTCAAAATCCTCATTGATAGTTCTAACATACAGTCGAACCGGTATTCTACCTGAATACAGCACCACCAGAAGACAATTTATATGGGAGTTAGTGTAAAAAAATTAGGATGGAGTAGACCGTTTTGTTGATCCCAAAAAGATCCAAGCAGCAAGAATGCATCATTAAGGTAGATGATGATCTTTTCACTGATAAACGAACAGTGGACAAGGGTGGTTTCAATCTCTAAGATAGCTTCCCAAGGAGACTTTGACAATTGATCTCATTGACCACTCCTTTCATCCCCACCAATAAACTACTGAAGCCCACTCCAAATAAACGCAGAACAAGAATAAGTGGTTTTTTTCTGTTATTTTTCCAATGTTCAGGGACAGCTTGCACGAGCACAAGTATTGGGTAACTTTGCCATCAAGACTTGAGCAGATGGGAAGAAATCACCTAGTGTTTATCTCGGTTGAGATTCAAAACAATGCTAATATCTTGCAAGAATACAATTCCTCAAAAAAAAACAAATGCCATCAGTTCTGGCAAGATAGCTTTAAGTAAATCTTTAAGCCTAGAAAGAGCCCAATCTCCTATGCCACAACAGCACATGCCAAGTTGCTTCAGTGAGCTCACAAGTGCCACACAAAGAAACATGTCATGGGCAACTCATCAGGTTCCATCACTTTAACCCCAAATCACAATGAAATTATCTCTCTCGAACAGTTCACCAAGTCAATAAGAAAAATCTGAAGGATGATCAAATTACACTTCCAACAGTTGGGCTTAAACTATCACTGACATGGTTTAAAGTTAAACTGGGATTAGAAAATATAGATAATCGTGAACCAACACAGGGGACTAAAATTTGAAGAATAGCCTTGTCATATGAAGGAACTTAAACAGCAGAAATCTTATCATGAAGGGACAATAAGACACGAATAACAAGAATATAGCTTCACTCAACTACGTGCTAGGGCAAGCTCCTCTAAGATGCACCAGTGCTAAGAATATCAACTTAATCTCTCCCACTAGCTAGAGCTGTCAAATCAAAAGTTCATCATTCACAAACTATAGAGCAACGTTAAAATATGTATAATCAACGAAAAGGGTAGGGGGGAGAATTGGGCGCAGAGAGCAGAGAGGGCCAATTGAACATCCACAGTTTTACCATATTCTGTAAGCTCGCCTGACTATATACAAGTGTAGCTCACCTGTTTTAGCTGGTGCTGGGCCATCTGCATTTTGAGTGCTTTCCGGTGATTTAGGAGAGGAAATGTTCAATTGTATTGAAAAATCATCCACAAGTATGCCAAATTTAAGCTTAGATGAGATTCGAAGATAAGAGTCTAAATTACCTGTTACATCAAGAACACAAGTTCAGTTAGTCATATAACCACGGATGGTCGGTTATGATAAGCTCACCTAGAAAGATGAAACAGTCCCCTAGCATTGTATGTGCATGACATAGGTAAAAGATGCAGCAAGTAATACATGGAGAATTAAACCAGCCTTTTGTCAAGGAAATTCATCAGAATGCATTTAACTTTGTGTTGGCAAAGGATAGGGAACTTCCAGTTAGCCAATAGTTGTTTTATGTGCCAATCCAATTCAGTAAGTGTCAACCACCAGATCCTTTACTGTGCAGTAGGAACTGACCTTTGGTGCATGTTCTTACTATTGTTGGACTGAACTGGGCTATGTCATTCACTATTCGAGAAGCCTATGTGCGCTGGAATTCACAGAAAGTTGATAAAGACACCAAAAAGATTTGGATTATGGTATCTGCTAGCATTTTTTGGTGAATTTGGATGGAGGCAAATTACCGATGTTTTGATGGGTATCTCAACTTCAGGCAGTTCCCTTATGGCTAGATGTTTGGTTTTATTTAGCTGGGTTAACCTTTCTCCTGTAAATAGTACTGATCATTTTTTAGAGTTTGTTAGCTCTCGTCTTAGGGGGTCTTTGGCCATGAAAATTGTATAAAGTAATTTTTGTTTTCAAAGTGAAAAAATGATATTTGAAAATTGGAGTTGTATTTGGCCATAAATACAAATTGGAGTTGTTTTCTAATTTTTGTGAGAAATTAGGAGTGAAAAAAATAAAAGCAGTTTTTTGGTGTTTTCCAAATTCCGGAATTTCATGGCCAAAGGTGTTTTCTGGAAGGGAAGTAGGGACATCGATGATGATGTCACACATCGTATTTGTGCGGCCCGGATGAAGTGGAGGCTTGCCTCCTGAGTCTTGTGTGATAAAAAGGTATCACCTAAACTTAAAGGTAAGTTCTACAGAGTGGTGGAGTGGTGGTTAGATTGATTGTGTTGTATGGGGCGGAGTGTTGGATAGTCAAGAACTCCCATGTTCAAAAGATGCAAGTTGCGGAAATAAGGATGTTGAGATAGATGTATGGGCATACTACTAGGAGCTATAAGATTAGGAATGAAGATATCTGGACAAGGTGGGAGTGGCCTCCGTAGTGGACAAGATGAGGGAAGCGAGGCTGAGATGGTTTAGGCACGTGAAGAGGAGATGCGGAGATGCTACAGTGAGGAGGTGCAAGAGGTTGGATATAGTGGATACGAACTACGAAGAGAGGAGAGATAGGGTGAAAAAGTATTGGGGAGAGGTGAATAAACAAGATATGGCGCAACTTCAGATTTTTGAGGACATGACCTTAGTAGGAGGGTGTGGAGGTCGCGATTAGGGTAGAAGGTTAGAATAGTAGGTATGGTGTGTTGTCTTGTTTTTTGAGGTGTTTAGACTTGGTGGGGCCTGCTTTGGTGTTAGCCTTATTCTTGTAGTATCTTCTTTTGATTTCTATCATCATCTTTTGTTTATTGTGCTTAGGTTATCGTACTCTTTTGTGGTTGTTATTATTCCCTTATCAATTGTTATGTTTCTTCATTATCATTTCCCCTTTCCACACCTACTTTGATTTGTCGAACTTGAGTCGCGGGTCCTTCAGAACCAACCTCTCTACTTCCACCTTGTGGAGGTAAGTTCTATGTACACTCTACCCTCCTCAGACCCCACTTGTGGATTTCACTAGGTATGTTGTTCTTGTAACTCCGGAAAAAAGAAAAAAAAAATCATGGCCAAATGCCTCCTTATCGCAGCCTCCCTTTTGTAATTGAACTGACATACATACTCTCCTTTGTAACCTTTTCATCTTCTTGATGCCTTTTAATGATATTAACTTCTTCGGGAAAAAAAAAGGACAGAACAGGGAGGGATTCTTCATATTCCACATAAAGAATAAACACTTCATAGAAATAGATCAAACAAGCCATTCACACAACAAACCTAACTGAGAATATTGCAGAAAATTGTACACCCATATAAGAGCTAATACAGAGACCCAAAATTCCATAGGAAGACATCACAATTCCTTGTTGGAAAAAGAATGAGTTGCTAAGTTGCCTCCTGACATATTTTATCTCAAGCACTTCTGCGTATTCTGCGAAACTATCATCCTAGAAGATTAAGACGTGAATTGTCTGAGAACTAAATCTACAAGAAGTTCTATTAAGATTCCAGAACTCGCATCTAATTTACCACTTGCCTATGAGAAAATAAAAATGTACGCTAAGGTTAAGCTGAAAAAAAGATTTGGTAGAGCCACAGATGTGATTAATTAGGAAATCTAGATTATGGAGAAGAGTTTGACCCCAACTCTAAAACAGCAAACAAGGTTGGATGGGTACAAGTTTGGACAAGAATTCTGGAAAGACCCTTTTTTTTTCTCATGGAAACTTCACTGTCCAATACAAGAAGAAACCCCAATACACCAACATTTACCCTGGAGAATATAGCAATACATTGACGTTCTTTTATTTTTTTTAATATTGTTAGCAATACATTGATGTTCCCTTTTCTTTTTTTTTATATCGGTAGTAATACATTGATGTTCTTCTTTTATCTTTGTCAGATATGAAAACTAAAAGTCAAATAACATCGCATGATTTTTACCACCTTAAACGTCTTGATCTATAACCAATGTTTTCCTTTTTGTGTTCTGATGGTGATTGATACGCAGTTATAACAGGTTTTAACTTATTCAACAAGAAAGATACTAATTCACTGTTCTTAAGACCAGATTTAGATTACCCTTATTTTGAAAGCATTTGTAGGTAATCAAAGAGGTTTCATTATCATCCATGTTAAAAAGTCAAAAGCCTAACTACTTTGCATACAAGTTATACTAGTACGATGCACTTTACCTTGCTCATAATAAATTCACAAAAATAAGTCACTTCAGAAATAAAAGAAGACATAGTATCATAAACCCTGCAATTAAGATGCATACCATCCATAATGGAGCGCCAGAGTTCTAATTGGTCAGATTGGGACATATTCATTACATTTTTGCAGTTCCCATTGATTATATATGCTGCCTGCAGTTCAGCCAATGAAATTGTCAGAATGTACCCCATAAGTTCAACATCATCAGACCTCAGTTCTAAGCTAAACCCCAACACTGATCCCCCGTGATTCGTAGCTCTTACAACCAGCATTGTCCTCTGTCCGTGGGCACACAAATAAAATCCACTGGACGCAAATGAATGAATTGATTGTGAACCCCAATCGTACATCCCTAGATTCACATCTCTGACAACCTACAATCTACATAGTCCCACAGTTCTGGAGCATTGCTATTAGCTACCAGAAGGCACATTTTGAGATAAACTTAGTAACTATTCTATGTGGTGGTGTGTGTGTGTGTGGGGGGGGGGGGGGTGTTAACTGTACGTGAGCACAGAAATATACAATTTATAGTCACATAAATTCCTCAGATTTATTTTATCTGCTACCAGAAGGCACATTTTAAGA
>JAJOON010040396.1:0-11196 GCA_029582645.1 Solanum megistacrolobum
GATCAAGTTACTAGGGATGCAAGAGTTCAACCAAATCTGAATGCTAGCACAACCGCTTCCAGGATTAGGGATTTCACTAGAATGAATGCCCCTACCTACTATGGCTCCAAAGTGGATGAGGATCCACAAGGATTTCTAGATGAAGTGTTGAAGGTGGTTGATGCTATGGGAGTGACTAATCGTGAGAAGGCGGAATTGGCCACCTACCAGATGAAGGACGTAGCTCAGGTTTGGTATGAATAGTGGAAAGGGGAAAGAACTGTAAGAGAGGGCCCGATTGATTGGGAAGCATTCAAGTCGGCTTTCCTTTAGACGTTTTTTCCCATTAGAATTGAGGGAGAGGAAGATGCAGGAATTCATCAACCTTCGCCAAGGAGGTCTGGGTTTGAAAGAATATGGCCTTAAGTTCATGGAATAGTCTAAGCATGCTTCAACCTTAGTGGCAGACTCAAGGGCCAAGATGAATAAATATGTTATGGGGATATCTGCCTTGGTGGTAAACGAGTGTCGTTCGGCAATGCTCATTCCATGCATGAACATTTCAAGCCTTATGGTTTATGCTGAACAAATTGAGGAAGAAAATCTGAGGCAGGCTGGTAGAGAAGTGAAGAGGACAAGAGTAGATGATAGCAATTCGTCTAAAGGCAAATTTGAGGTTCAAGGCAAACCAAAGTTTAAGAAGAGGTTTTCTAATCAAGGTACCACTAACACTTCTAATGTCAACAAAGAAAGGGTGCCTACTCCTAAGCCACAGGGTGCTAGTGGAAGTGGTTCTTATGTCGAGAGGCCTACTTGTGCAAAATGTGGTAAGAAGCATGAAGGTATTTGTCTTATCGGTATGGGTGTGTGCTATTGATATGGAAAGGGTGGGCATCAACTGAAAGATTGCCCAACCCGTTCGGCTAAGGGAAGGGAGGGTAACCAACCCCCCCCCCCCTCCAAGTTGTTCTAATTCGGATGCTCCGAAGAATAGTCGCTTTTATGCTCTGCAGTGCCGAAGTTATCAAGAGGGATCCCCGGATGTTGTCATCGGTATGTTACAAGTATTTTCCATTGATATTTATGCCACTACAAGAAAATGTACATACAACTACATTAATTTGGTGACATTTGAAACGAATGTCGGAAAATAAAGAATTTCATGACATTTAAGAACAAAACGCCATAAAACAATGACAATTGATGTCAAATGTCATAAAAATAATGACATTTGGTATCAAATATCATAAATATAATGACATTTGGTCTAAAATGTCACTATGATAATGACATTTATTACAAAATGTCATTGTTTTTAGCGACATTTAGCGAAAATGTCATTTAAATGATGATATTTTGCAACAAATGTCGAATATAATATGACATTTATTACAAAATCTCATTGGTTTTAGTGACATTTAGAAAAAATATCACTTAAATAGTGACATTTAATATAAATTTCGAATATATTATGACATTTACTGCAAAATGTCATTGATTTTAGTGACATTTAGAAAAAATGTCATTGTTTTTAGTGACATTTAGAAAAAATGTCATTGTTTTTAGTGACATTTAGCGAAAATGTCATTTAAATGATGACATTTGCTACAAATGTTGAATATAATATGACATTTATTACAAAATATCACTGGTTTTAGTGACATTTAGAAAAAATATCGCTTAAATAGTGACATTTACTATAAATGTCTAATATGTTATGACATTTACTGCAAAATGTCATTGATTTTAGTGACATTTAGAAAAAATGTCACTAAAATAGTGACATTTGTTGTAAAATGTCATTGATTTTAGCGACTTTTAGCAAAAGTGTTGCTAAAATAGCGACATTTAATACAAATGTCGAATATATTACACTACTAGAATTTCGTTGTTTGCCGACTTCAAAATTGGTCGGAATGTAGTCGGAAAATGGAGTTTTCCGATGATTTTCCGACTACTTTTGAGTAGTCGGCAGACTGAGCGTCGAAAAATACTTGCCGACTACCATAGTCACTATATATAAATTAAAACCCGACCATTAAAGTACCTGAACTGCTGTTATTGGTCACACTTTAAAAGTGTCACCTTTTATATCTCATCTACAACAACACTTACTAAGTGTAAGTTTTCTTATGTACATGCTACAATTTATAATCCATAAGCCAAGTGTGGCCTTTGCTTCCTTATTGCCCACGATTTTAAAGTGTTGCCTTTTCTATCTTATGTATGACAACACTTTGAAGTGTAGTCCTTGCCCATGTGCATACCACAATTTACAGTCCTTTGGCTACACTTTTAAGTGTGGTAATATTATTTTGGCTATAAAATATTTATATGCCACAATTTCTAATTAAAAAACACCAATATTGTTTTGCAATAAATAATCTCAACTATTAAATTAGCTAATAAGTAATTCAAATATATAGATTTGCAATAAAATTCAAAAGATAGTATGTCATGTGTACATACACATACTTATAAAGCAATATTGTAAATATGTGTACACAATATTTCAAAAAGTACTCTTACAATAGTTCAATATATTCTAGCAATGAATATATTTCACAAAATCAAATATAATGTATTCAAATTTTTACAATAATTCAAAAACTCTTCACTATCCACTTCCACTTCAATGAGATCAAATTGACTTGTGGCGACCCTTCAAATTTGATCACCTCCATTTCCCTACACATTTAAAAAGAAATTAACAATCAAAACAAACCATGTACAACAAATCAAATTGTAGCAGTTATAGAAGTTAGAAGTTATGTTGGAGTGAAGGGTCTTGTATAATAAAAGTATAAAGTTACTATAACCCAAAAAAGACACATGAACTTCATGTCTCTTTTTGCTTTTTTTTCCCTCCATCTTCCTAAAGGAAAAAGTGTGGAGTGCCACACACATCTTAGACTCAGTTTACCATCACAGTTACTTAACATCGTAAAAGATATTTATACAATCAAGTCACTTCGATCACAAATAAATCACTATAATAAATTTATTTGGTTACCTAGTACTGGCAAGTGGAAGTTGAGAGAGTGGTAATATGAATTCACTACTACAAAAGGGCGCTTTTGCGGCAATAAAATATGGATTTAGCGGCAATAACATTTGTCACGATACTCTATACCGGCCAATGAACTTTAGCCGGCAAAGGCTTTTGCAGCCATTGTGGGAAATGCTGGTAAAGGATAGCATGATTTGCCGCTACAAACCATTAGCTTTTAAGGCAATTGATGATTGCGGAAATTATGTTGGCTGCTAAAGGTAATTCATAATGCCTAACTATTGTCATTTAGCGTCCATTGATTTAGTTGATAAATATAAATAAATAGCTGCTAAAAGGTAGTACTTTTAATGTCAATTGTTTGCGGCAATTGTGTTGTCTTCTAAAGTTAATTCATATCGGCTAACAATGGTCTATTAGCATCCATTTATTTAGTCGATAAATCTAAATAAATAGCCACTAAATGGTAGTATTTTTAATGGTGATTGTTAGCGGCAATTATGTTGGCTACTACAAGTAATTCATATCGTATATACATGGTCCTTTAGCGTCCATTCTTTTAGTCGATAAATCAAAATAAATAGTTGCTAAAAGGTGGTAGTTTTAACGGCAATTTTACTATTGTGAGTAATGTCTACAATATCCCTTCTAAAAATGTCTTAGTTTTCCCCTGTAGCATCTGTTTTATGGCTAATAATTTCCATTGAATTACCGCTAAATATCAATACATTTAATGGAAATTGATTAGCCACCATTAATAATATCTACTACATTTATCAATAAAATGTATATATAAAAATCCAATAAACATGTTAGCAAAAGAGAGGCTCATAATAACAACAATTTTCGCTAATGGTGAAAACATATATATTACTATTATTCCATCAAATAGAATATATCTCTTTAAATCTTGACAAACAAAAGGAAGTACTGATCCAAAATAGACAGTCACAACTTTTAAAAATAAATATATATTGTTCAAACTATTGAAGAGTGTCTTCAAATAAGTTTTGTTACTCTTCTTCGAATGATTTCTTTGAAATCACCACATATGAAATTTGCGAACTTCAGATTGTATAACCTGAAATAAAAAAGAAATGTGTCAATAGATGAAATCCAAAGTATAAAAATATTGCAAGTAGTGTGACTAATCTAAAAACTTACAACTAAGAAGCATCCATTTTCATTATGTGCCATCAAATAAAAAAGATGACAAAATCGAAGAGGTGAATTATTTTTAAGAGGAGGGGCAATGGAATGATGAGTTGCTATGACATAAACTAACTCACAGCCTTGTTGATTAATGGACAACACCAAAACAAATAAAGCAACACTTAGAAAGATAAGAAGACCAAAATCTCAGGTGGAAAATTCAGTCTGTTAAAAAACAAGCATATTGCAGAAAAGCAGATCAGGTGGAAAATTCAGTCTGGAAATTGTAGTTTTTGGTGAGATAATTGGCTAGGGGAAGGGGATTTGGCTTGCTACAACCCATCTATTTCTAGTCTTAATAACACCGAAATCTCACAATTCATCATTGATGGGAATTGGAATGAAACTATGGTCAGACAATATTCTCAAAATTCTCAACACCAAAATTCATTTTCATGAAGGAGGTTCTGATGTGGCTATTTGGAAGCTCAAGGATGATGGTTTATTCACTTGTACCTCAGCATGGGTGCTTACCAGGCAGAAGAAGAGCAAAAATATTATAAATACTTTTAGCTGGCACAAAAATATTCCATTCAAAAATTCCTTCTTACTATTGAGAGCTTTGAGGGGAAAGTAACCTACAAATGAAAAAATCAGAACTTTTGGAGGGAAACTAGTACACTTGTCATTGCTGCATTAAATCAGGTTGGAATGATATTAACCACATTTTTGTTACAGGGAATTTTGCTACCTATATTTGGAAATATTATGCTTCCTTTTTTGGGATCAGTCATAGACCTATGCCCCTAGGAAATCTTCTGATGGACTAGTGGAGTGGGAAACCAAAAAATTCAGCTCACAAGTTGTTACTTCAAGTAGTCCCTATCATTTTATGCTGGATCTGATGGAAGAACAAATGTTCTTCTAAATATGGAGGGAAAACATTCCAGCATCTCGAGGGTTAAATTCTATATTTTCAATGACACTACTCAACTTATGTCCACTTTTTTTCCTTATATACAATGGCCTAATAGTTGGGAACCTCTTATTATTATGATGGAAAGATGTGAACAGGAGACTAAAATCACCTTGGTATGTTGGGATAAACCTCCTAGCAATTTTCTCAAGCTCAACACAGATGGAAGTGCCTTGAATAACCCGGTAAAGATAGGAGGGGGTGGTATTTTGAGAGACTACCAGGGAAACATGATTTATGCATTCTCCATCCCACTAGTCATTGGTACAAACAACCAGAATGAGGCACAAGCATCCACTCATGGTTTACATTGGTGCATACAACATGGATACAAAAACATTCTGCCGGAAATTGACTCGGAGCTTCTGATCAAATGGTTGAACAACAGCAGCAAACCTCCTTGGAAGCTTCCACAAGATATCAAGGACCTCCAAAACCTCATCAACCAGTTAGAGACATTTCAATGCAGACACACTTATAGAGAAGCCAACTGTACTGCAGATTACCTCTCTAAATGGAGCCATATGTCTGATCATATTCAACACTGTTACACTCATCATCAACTTCCTAATACAGCTAAGGACAACTACATTTTGGATAAGCTGAGGATGTCTAACTTTAGAAGAAGAAAACAAAGGAGAAAACAACCTCCCTGAAGGTTGATCTGCTTTCTTGTATAGAACCCTCTATACTCATTTGTTCCTTAACCTTTTCAATATACCTATGATTTTTAGTTATAGCTCTTTTGAATAGGATTAGGTTTTATTTCTTTTCTTACTTTGTAAGGGGAGAGTCTCCCTTGTTTAATTCTTACTAGTTAATGTGTAATGAGAGGAGTCCTCTCTTTTAGGCGCATAGTTCGTAGGTTTCCGTTTATAGTATGGGGATGAGTTGACTGTCCTTAGTAGGAAAAAATATTTGAAAGTCATCGAATGGAAAAACACATATGGTTAAACACATGAAAGATGCTCTAGAATAATAAACTCAGGTCATTTAGCACTCTTCTAATACTCGCACTTAAAAAGTTAATGTTCTCTGCATATTAGCTTTCACTTAAGGGGATCAATCACAATGGGAAATGTACAAACCTACGACGAGGTGCACATTAGTTGACGCCCTGGGGAGGAAGTTGCAGCTACAAGTGTTATGAGATATATCAACAAGAAAAAAATTGGTGGAAATCTATCAGATATGATCAAAACAACAAAAAGGGCTTTACAGGTGTTGTGCAACATGTTCAGGTGTTGTGAGATATATCAGCAAGAACTGACAATTAAATAAAGCTATAACACTTAGCAAAAAACATTATTTCAATATGTACCCCCTGTTCAATGGGCAGCAAGGAGGAGAAGAAGCTTGTTTCCAATAATTGATTCAACATTTATTTACTTGTTTCGGATCAATGGGCAGCAAGGAGGAGAAGAAGATTGTTTCCCATCCCCCGTTCTTTCAAATTGTGGAGGCAGAGTTTCCAATAAGTGATTCAACATTTTTTTTACTACATACACCCAAAAAGAAAAGGAATTAACCTTGGTATATACAATGTACCTTTCTGCTCTGCTTTGTTTACGACTTCCCTACAGTTGTGTATTATTATATATGAATAATAATTTGAAAGTGCTGTAAGACACTCAATAGTTGAACCGTCAAGTTTATATTCTAAATTCGTCTATCATTACCAGCTAAATGACATTTGATGATTTAAGACTTGAGTTGCGCGTTTTACACTTCTTGTCAGAAGCGAGAAAGCATGTATCTAAAGGGAAATTCAGTGCTACACCTCCACGTTCTGTGGAACTGAGTGGATAAGGAAGCAGAGTGGACAATGAAATACCTTATCTATGTCTTAACAAGGTTAAGAATAGTACTCTTGATGTTCAATCTTATGGACCTGTTTATCTGGTAACTTAAAATTGCAAAAGGGTAGGTTTAATTTAGTAGAGATTACATGTATGTGTCATGAATCTATGTGTTCGGTGAATGCAAATGGGAAACATACCAAGATTGGCAATTCTTTGATTCAGGGAAAAGAGCTAGTTCCTGGTAAATAACTATCAACTAGCAACATACCAAGGCTAGTAAATCAGTGCCAGTGCCAAATAAATCCTATGTTCTCTAGTCCTGATAATAACAGTGCCAAGTTGCAGATGATCAAAGTGCTGGCTAAAATGATTGAACAAATTATTGCTCTTGTTGCTTAAATAAAGAGAATGGATCTTAGAGATGAAAGGTCTAATCCGTAATTAAAAATATTGAAGGCGAAAAATAGGAGAGAAAACAAGTTGCATTTGCTGAGATGATGATTGCTAGTTGCAAAGTTGAGTGAGAAGAAGGGAACTGTAGAGTGAGCAAAGAGAAGAAAATACAGGTTTATTGGATGATTTTTGATCACTGAGAGCTTTAATCACGGATGCCTTTGTGAAAAGAATAGAGGTAATGGTGAAAGGAAATGCAAGAAAAGAGATTGCAAAGGTCTGAGAAAGCTTGGAATTCAAAAGGGTGAAGAGTTTTGAAGAGGATGGTAATCCTGCTACATCAAATAGAGAATGCAGGTGATCATGGATTGCTCGAAGGAAACACGTTGAGGGGACTAATGTTTGTAGAAGAAGAACCGAGGCTGCAAAAGGGAACATGAGGACTGTTGCTATTGTAGTGTAAAACTGGTAATTCTGCAGAATGATAAAGATTGATCTTCTAATAATCTTACAAGTCCCCTGCATTGGAACAAATGAATAGTCTTTCCTATTGGTATTTTTGAAGCAAAGAAGTTGGCAATGATGTTTCCTCCTCTAGTTCAGAAGCAATCTCATTCTTCACAGTGGTTAAGAAAGATACTTCTTTGTAGATAACTCAAAAACTAAGTGGACATGAAGCAGCCCAACATGACTGGTGATCTTCACCCTAAAAATCATCAACACAATGCAAAAAATGAGGTGATACCAGAAAATTTCTGATACTGTTGTTCAGACCTTTGCTAATCATTTAAGGGATAATCAGTCAAAAAATGAAGCCCCTATTATTGTATGTATTGTAGACATCAAGGTCACCTAGTTCATGTATGCACTATCAAGAAGAGGGATGAGGAACATAGGTAAAGGAAGGAATAAGAAGCATAAAAAAAGGGTAAAAACAAAGGTGAGCAGGCACAAGTTGATCAGAACAAAATATAACCGCATGACAGAATGGAAACTTAAGTTTCAACTCTAAAACAAATCGGCAGCCTATCTATGAGGAGGAAAGGAAACAAATCAATGTCAAACCCAAAAGAAAAAATATTAATCCTATTAGTACATAGGGTGCAATATAGGAGTTGGTCGTCAACATGTTTGGTATCTTTCAATGAAGTCCTAAAGGGAATCAATGCCTTCATTTATCAAGGAAAACCATGAATTTTATGCACCCTGTTATTAGCAGATAATGTTTCAGGGAGCATGATATAAAATTTCAAATATTTGTGACTTTGTGTGTATTAAATTTCCATGGTGTTGACATTGTTGAGGTACCGTCATCAATCGGAAAGATAATATATTTAACATATATTTGACCTATTGGGCATTAAAAAATTCAACACATAAAAAAGAAAGGATCATCATCGAACAAAACTAGCTAGCTGTAAATATCAGTACTTCTAACAAGTTGGAAAGGGTTGGTGTACCTAACTAGTTGCTGTCCTAAAAAGATTTCCCACACACAAGAGGATTCTAAATCCTTAATCACTCAAAATTGTGATGTCTGTCAGCACATATTCACTCAAAACAACGACCTTCCAGCAACCTATATTTACTCACGGCAGCAACATCCAATTCCCATTATTCACTCGCAGCAGATACGTCCAGGAACAAAGAAGTTGTCAGGTCTGTAGGTCGCTCCTCTCCTCTCCTCTATTTCTATCAATATTCTTCTTCTCCTTGCTTATAACTACTATATTTTTCTTTTATAAACTTCATATTTGTGTATATTGTTGTTCTACTTTCTGCTTTTGTGCATATCTGTTTTAATGTATATTTAATATATAACTTTCAACACTGCAAGAATGGCTTCCTATAAGAAGAGCTCTAGAGCTAGTGAAACCAAGGGTCGAATGGCTCCCCACGAGCACATATAAATAGTTTTCATACTACTCTTTCTGGCCCAAACTATGTGATAATCTCTCGTTGTAACACCCCGTATTCTACGTGAACTAGTCCTATTTATATGATGTTTATAAATTGCCTTGTGGTATAGTTATGGACTCGGTTTCCTATGCAACTAGTGACAATAGAATAGGATTAAAGTGAACTGCCAATAGATTTTGATGCGACCCGATTAAGTTGATGTCGACAGAAGTATTTAAACTAGAGACGATAAGGTGGTAATTGAGCTTAAAGTTGCAAGTTAAGTGCTAAGTTAAAGAAAATGAGATTAATATTTAGAAAATAGAATAAAATAAGTGAGCTGCTTGCTTGACTTAACTAAGCTAGTAGGTGACATGTAGGTGCATCACCTACTTTGACTTATTAACCAGTCCAAAGGACCAAGTAGGTGCATCACCTACTTGAGCTTTATGGATCTAGTTAAAATGGCCAAGGTTTATGGATCAGATTTGGGCCTATGCTAATGGACTCACTTGAGGCCCAAATTAAGTTAAATAAAAGGAAAATGAAATTAAAGCCCAGCAGCCAAATCTGGCAAGGCCCAATATATTTAAGCCCAAGTGAAAGCAAGTAGATGCATCACCTAGTTTGACCTTTTGAGCTACTTGATGTACATAAGCATGTGCATCACCTACTTGACCAATTAGTGGTTGAAAATGGACCAAGAAAAGGGAGGTTCTAGAGAATATTCTTAAAGGTAAAGAAAGCTCAATATAAGATATATTGGCTGCTATTCTCACTCATTTTTAACACACAATAGTGAGAATTAACTCCAGCTCTCTCTCTCTTTTCTCTTAAGTATTAAAACAACAGCCTTAAATTTCCTTCTAGGGTTCTTGAAGAAATCCTCATATCTGCAAACCAAGGTAAGAGAAACACTTACGGATTTAGCTTAATTCTCCCATGGAAGACTAGAAAACATGTCATTCATGCTCAATTATAAATAGAAGGCAGAAGTTCCCACAAGCTACTACTCACTTTTCTTAATTATTAAGATACTTTTCTCTTCTTCTTTGGTTTAAGTGTGAAGGGAAGTTGAAGTTCTAGAGGAATTCAAGTTATAAGGAGAAGTTGCAGAAATTGAGGTAAGGTGACTGCTCCATTTCTTCCTCCTTATGTATGAGTTTGAGTGAAGAATTATGGGTGTGCTGTCATAAAGAACTCCAAGGGGGTGGTGAGTTCAATAATTGGTTGTACGATAAAGAATATTTGAGGTTGTTTTATGTGTATTGTGGTTGGTGCAGCTTGGGTAATCTTGGAAAAGGATATATAATGTATGTATTGGGCAGAGAAGGAGGGTGTGATGATACACATTATTTTAAGGGTTGTATGGGCTCATTATCCATCAATGTTAGCTACTGTTTTATGGGGCTCATGGTGTGATAGCTGCTAATTTTAGTTTATCATGACTTATATTGTAGATTAAAACTTAAAAGGGGAGGCTGAATCGTGATAGTTGTATTGGTCAAAGGATAAGGTATGTAAGGCTATTCGATTTCCTATTTCTTTGGCATGAATCCAACACTTGCATTACAAAAAGTAAGCTGTCTAAGTGTCCTTGGTAGTGACTGATCCATAGTTGCAGTCCCTACTCCCTAGAGCAGTAAAGTGAGTACTCTAATATGAGTTTGTTACTAAATGTACGTGCTTACTCTAACAAGTATTAGCATGCAAGGTTTAAACTTGTTTCATCGTCAAAGTACCCTTGGCACGTATTTCCCTTATATAAATCAAAATGATCCTAGATTACACATGGTACATATGTTTATATGTTGGATATACAATCTGCCCATATCATGCCAACTTGCTTCAATTGTCTATATATATGTTATCTTTTCACATGTTCAAATGTTCCCTTTATTGGTTATTACTCCCATTGTGTTAGACTATAATGTTACCTCACAAGATCCCTACTTTCTCTATTGTACATTTTATATGTACTTACT
>JAJOON010040397.1:0-10932 GCA_029582645.1 Solanum megistacrolobum
AATGGCACACAGATTAAGGCAACAATGATTAGCACAGTGAAGTTACAATTTTACCCTTATGACAACTTGTCACTTCAAAATTACAACCACTTCTTTGAATTCAAGTGAAATAAATTGGAGGGAAACAACATACACTTTTACAATTTTCATGAAGTGTAAATAAGGGTATAATAGGAAAAAATTTGTTGTCCTTTCTTGATTTGTCAAAATGGACAACTAAATAGGGACAACCAAAAAAGGAAATATGGACAAGTAAATAGGGGCGGAGGGAGTACAACTTGAAAAGACATCAAATGATCGTTCCCAATGGATTTTAATTAGATTTGACCTTAAGTAAAGTTGACTGAAGACTGAATATCCTTCAAGAAATATATATATATTCCTAGAAAAGTTATCAGGACATTCGCCTTAGAGAAAATTAATTATCAATCTCAAGCTTCACACCAACTAGCTCCCCATTCGGTTTAAGGAGAAGCGCACGTCAATACATATGCATGTGCTACTAGATTACCTTTTCAATTCTAAGCGTATAATCATTTCACATTAAAGTGATTGTTCGATTTTTGTTTATAAAAGAGTATTCAATAGAAGAGAAGACACCAAAAAATCACATAAGCCACACTAGAAGCATTTTGCCTTCTTTCTTAGAATTTTCAAAGGTTGTCATCCTTTGCGAAATAAAAATATATGTTTGATCTTAATTTACATGTCTTTAATATATTTTTTTTCTTACAAATTTTATCGCTAACTAAAATGTTGAGTTTTCCGGTAAACAAATGGATATTGTGATTAATTTAATTCTTGAGCTATCAAAATAATTGCCATTCGTTAATAATGAAAACCTGGCAACTATTTCACCTTTTAATTTTTTTTTACTTTTTATTTTTCCTCTTCTGACTTTCAGTGAGAGCTAATAATGTAAATAATTCGAAGAGAATTTATAATCTAAAAAATTGTACACCACAAAATTGCAAATTGTGACAGTGCCAATTTATATTTATATTTATATAAAATTAAAGAACTTTCTCATATAGCCACTCAAAAATAGTTTAATTACTCTCCATAGCTATAGTTTGATAATTATAATTTGTATCTACATGTTATAGGGATGAGAGAGGCGAATGAAACTGGGAGAGAGAGGAGAGAGGAGAGCGAGAGAGGGCAAAGAGTGGGAGAGAGGTGAATTGTATATGTATATCAGTTAGATAATTGTATATTATACATATATATTTGTATACATGACAAATGAGATTGGGAGAGAGGACAGCAAGTGGGAGAGAGGTGAATTGTATATGTATATCGGTTAGATAATTGTATATTATACATATGTATTTGTATATTCTAGCGAATTATACATATACAAACGTGGTTAATTATACAAACTCAAAGTCAGCTCACGTAATTAATGTATAATGTTAGTATCGAGTGACAATTATAACAAACTATAGCTATGATGAGTAATTAAATAGTATAAATTTGCTTAACCGCGTAATTTTCCCAAAATTAAATTACCCCAATCAATTAATTAAATTTCTACTCCACCAATTGAAAGTTTGGTTTTATTACCATTTTTGTCTTCTTATTTATGTTGCCATCCTTTCCTCTCCAAGAAACCCCCCACCCCACCACCAATATATTTTTTGTAATTTAAAATAAATACATTTTTTGCTTTTTAAATTTAATTTGAAACAAGTAATAAAAATTAAAATAAATAAGAAAGTATTAAATTTATTTTTATCAAATATTTTGTTCGTTCACTTTTACTGATTTGTTGTTTATGCATTGAATAAATGAATATACATATATTGCGATAAAGTGATATGTACTCCCTCTGTCCCTAATTACTTGTCCATTTTTCCTTTTATAGTTGTCCTTAATTACTTGTCCATTTTGACAAATCAAGAAAGGACAAAATAATTTTATTTATTATACTCTCAATTAATTACTTTGAAAAAAGTGGAATTTCTTGAAAATCTTAAATTTTTAATCCATCAATTTCATAATTAATGTGAGTAAAATGGTAAACTCACTATGTCAATAATTGATTTCTTAATAGGTTGTCAATTCAAAAGTGGACAAGTAATTAGGGACATAAGGACTTAGTACTTTTCTATCACAAAATCAAAAGTCTTGAAAGTTTGATAGAATATACTTTAATATTTCTTACGTGACTTTGAATTAGTCGAGTTGAGTATTGCACCAATTACAATACAGACCATAATACACACAATACTTAGAGTGTAAAAAAAAAGGAAAATTGTACATAATAGCAAACTATTAATTCAAATTAAATGCTATAAATATACTTTGATTTAATTGTACCCTATAGCAAACTATTGCTATTTTCGCCACTCTCCCTAGTGGAATCTCGCTCGCCACTCTCGTTTGGTGGCAGTCTCGCTCGCCTCTCTCGCTTTTATACAAACACAAATGTATAAAATGTGCTTGTGTTTGTGTTTGTATAAAGCGAGAGAAAATTGTATATATACATCTATTTTCGTTCCCCTCTCTTCCCTCTCTCCCCTCTCGCTCGCCACTCTCCCAAATTTCGCTCGCCTCTCTCGCCTATACAAACAGAAACGAAATGTATAAATTGCGATTTTGTTTGTATAAAGTGAGAGAAAATTGTATATACACATGCAAATACATATATCTTCGTCATATACACTTATAATTATACAATACAAATATTTCTCTGCCCAGTTTTCTTTTGTCTTTCTCTCTTTCTCGTTTTATACATACACAGATTATACAATTGATCTTTTGTATACAACTGCTTTCTTTTGTATATGTATAGCGAATTATACAACTGCCTTCTTTGTATATGTATACCGAATTATACAACTGTTTTTTTGTATATATATAGCAAATTATACATATATATATTTGTTATGAAGCGCAATTATGCAAACTTTACTATAACATACAAATATAAATTTTGTGTTTGCTATATGTGAAAGTTGCTCTAAAAAAAATACACACAAAAACATTCTAATTATAATAAGCCCGCGCGCAAGCATGCACTCATTTTTTTTTGTGTGTATATTCAACATCCCACTAAATATATACTCCATCTGTCCCTAATTACTTGTCTATTATTTTTTTTCTTATTGTCCCTAATTACTTGTCACTTTTGACAAATCAAGAAAGGACAAAAAAAATTTACCTATTATACCCCAAATTAATTACTTTTAAAAATATAGAACTTCTTGAAAATTTTAAATTTTTCATTCACTTCTGAATAAATAGAGTATAATGGTAAACTAACTATGTCAATAATTACTTTCTTAATAGGAATACCAATTTAAAGTGGATATCCTTAATATGATCTTGTAACGTCACATTCATGGTGAAAGTGATCTATTAACAAACAGAACCCTAAACCCTACTAATCTTCACAGAAGACCACCTTTGATGGCCATGATGGTCGGCGGCCATCCCCCTCCGGGGACTGGTCTGCCCATCCTCAACCCAATTCCCAACAATAGCACCAATCCTCTTAATTATGCAGGAGCCGTGCAAAACACCCTCACACAACAACCTAAAGAGAATATGGAGTTAAAATCTATTACTCTTTTGCATGGAGAACCAACGATAACTTGGACCACGAAGGAGTTCGAATAGTTAACAGCAAGACAAAATCTACAATATGCGGTCGTAGCGAAATTCTCCTATGGGCGGCCAGATCTAAATGAACTAAGGCAATACCAGTCCAATTGGAGATCAAGGGACCATGTAACATTGGTTTACTAGAAGATAGACACATATTGATCAGATAATCACTTTTGGAGGATTATGCAACTTTGATGTCCAAAGCCTGGGAATTACAAGTTAGAAACAGATATTACCCATTGCGATTTTTGAAGTGGGATCCTTGGTTCAATCCAGAGGAGGAAACAACAATTGCAATTGCATGGATATCGTTTCCAGGGCTGCCAACAAATCTGTTTGACAAAGAGTCACTGTTCTCTTTGACTAGCGGAGTAGGAAAACCATTAGTGATTGACAAAGCCACAAACAATCAAACAAGACCTAGTTGTGCACGGGTAAAGGTGGAAATCGATTTACTCAAAAATCTACCTAAGAGAATTCAGATAAACTGTGTAGACGAGGAAACAGGAACAGTGAGATCTAAATGGCAACGAATTCAGTATGATTACCTTCCAAAGTACTGCACACACTGTAGTTTACAGGGGCATGACCTACTAGGATGTTGGATTTTACATCCAGAACATAGACCAAAGAAAGAAGAAAGCAAAGAAAAGACAAATGATAAAGACAAAGCCAATGAAGAGGGGAATAAAAAGAAACAACCTGCAATTGAACCAGAAGTGAATGGAGTTTACAAGAATGGGAGATTAATCCATCAGAACTGGAATGTAGTCCAGAACAAGAACAACAAAAGCAAGCAACCGGAACACAATCAGGAGAAACAAGGAAAAAGACATGACCACCACCAGGAGGAGCAACATGATAATGAGAAAAGAGAAACCAAAGCTACTAATACCTCTAACAAGCTTGAGACACTAGTGGAGTTGACAGAAGAGAAGCCTGAAAACACAAAGAACAGAACAAGGGAATCACCAGCCAACAAGTCCACTAAAAAAGAGACATCCAAACCTTGGGTAGAAGCATCTTTTTGGGAAAAAATTAATGCATCAGATAAAAAGAGTTGACAAAGGTAGCAGACAAGCAAAACGAGAATACAGCCAATACAGGAGTGTCCATACAGTCTATAAACAGTCAAGATTCACAAGAAGTACAGCATAACGACAACATAACAGAGAATAGAAGCAATTATTCAAATATGAAACCTCAAGGCAAAACCAGTAACAGTCAGGAGAATGACATACAACCAATCAACACAGAAAAGTCAAGAGAGATAGATTCGCCCAAAAATACACCAGATAATAAGCAATCAGCACTGGATGATCAGGAACCTGCAAAGTCAGTGGAGACAGAAGCATCATCAGTAGCAAATACAACAAAAATTAATCAAGACACTGCAAACAGTAATGCAAGAGATATAGAAATGGAAACTGATGAAAGAAGAGAGCAACTAGAAATTCATAATAATGAAGCAGATATTGGAGATGATAATGAATTTGAACACACCACAGAAACAATTCAGGCAAATAATAAAGGTGATCTATCACCTAGATTGATTGAGAAGGCCAAGAAGGATGTTAAACCTTCAAAAGGCAGAGAAAAAAGTGTACCTCCTAAGGCAAAAGGAGGAGTACAAACAAGGACAACTAGTGCCAAAATCACTTCTCAATGAGTTATTCACTTATATGGAATATAAGGACTGTTAACACTCAACAGGCGTTTGAGAGGGTAATAATCATGCACAGGCAAAAACACTTTAATTTTATAGCACTTCTGGAGCCATTTCAGCATTTTACAGACATATTGATATGTATAGACTTTGGCTTAATATGAGTACAGCTAGTCACAATTTAAATGGTAAAATCTGGTTGTTTGTAGAAGCAAGATATCAGATTGAAGTCCAACGAGACACAGAACAATTGTTATCCTTCAAGCTCACCAACAATGATGATGGACAGGAATTACATGTAACAATTGTGTATGCTAGCACCGATAGGCAAACCAGAATCGCATTGTGGGATGAGTTACATGAAATTGCAGCAAACATGTCTCTTACATGGGTGGTAGGAGGATATTTTAATGTAATAATAGATGAGGAGGAGAAGTATGGGGGTTTACCCGTGCAATATAATGAAACAGAAGATTTTGTTCATTGTATAAACACATGTCAGCTAGTAGATTTGGGATTTAAAGGGAGCATATGTACTTGGTGGAATGGTAGATCAGACACAGCGTGTATTTTCAAAAGATTGGACAGATGCTTAGGAAATCAAGCATTACAAACCAAATTTCCCAACATGGAAATAGAGCATCTAATTAGGCAAGGTTCAGACCACTCTCCTTTAATATTCACAACCAAAACGGATATGAGGCATATAAGAAAACCATTCAGATTTCTGAATTTTTGGGTGGAGCATGAGACCTTTCAGCATGTGGTAGAAGAGAACTGGCAAGAATCCTACAGCTCAGACCCTTTTTTTAACTTTCATAGCAAGCTAAAAAAGGTAAGCAGAGCACTCTCAAAGTGGAGTAGGGACACATATGGAGACATCTTCAAGCAGATAGCCACACTAGAAGAGATAGTGCAGATTCATGAGCAGGAATTTGATACACATCCAACAAGCATCAATCGAGAAAAACTTCAGAAGGTACAAGCAGATTTAATCAAATTCTATGCAATTGAAGAAAAATACTGGAAACAGAAGGCAGGAATGCAATGGTTTGAAGATGGAGATAGGAATACTAAGTCTTTTCATGCACATGTCAATGGAAAAAGGAGGAGATTGAACTTGCAGAGGATACAAGATAACAGAGGAGTGTGGCTAGATAAGAAGAAGACATTATCCAAGAGGCAATAAAATACTACACTGAGCAGTTCACTGAAAACAATCTCAATACTGATTTTGAGATACTAGAGTGTATTCCAAAGATGATAACAGAAGACCAAAATGCACAAATTAATGAGATGCCAGAGGAGGAAGAAGTTAAAAATCCAGTATTTGGACTGAATTCAGATAGTGCAGGAGGACCAGATGGGTACACAGGAAAATTTTATCAGGCCTGCTGGAAAATAATAGCCAAAGACATGACAAAGATGGTGAAATCTTTTTTCTGTGGACATGAATTACCCAGGTATATTACTTGCACAAATCTGGCTTTAATTCCTAAGAAGAAAGAAATCACTACTTTCTCAGACATGAGACCTATCAGCTTAAGTAACTTCACCAACAAGGTTTTCTCCAGAATCATTCATGATAGATTGGTCAAGTTTCTTCCCACTCTAATATCTCCACAACAGTCAGGTTTTGTCAAAGGGAAATGGAATGAACAGGCACTAAGGAATTTACTTCCTCAAAGACATACTTAACAGAATTAGTCCACCAAAGGAAGAAGAAGAATTGGATAGACCTTACTGGAGATTAGATTCCATGGGAAGATTTACAGTAAGTTCTGCCTTTCATCACATCAGACAGAGACAAGAAGTGAATAAGATCTACAACTACATGTGGATTAAAGGTATGCCTGTCAAAATTTCCATTTTTATGTGGGAACTGTGGAAGGCCAAATTACCATTAGATGATACTCTAAGAAGATGGGGAATTCAATTCCCCTCTAGATGCTTTTGTTGTGATCAACCTAAGATAGAGGACATATCCCATGTCTTTCTACACTCACCAACTGCTCAACTAGCATGGAAACACTTTTGTGGGCCTGTAGGTTTAAGGATAGAGAACATGCATCTATCACAGGTGATAAATCAATGGTGGGATATAAGAGTTCACCATCAGGTGAACTACATCTTTCATGCTGTCCCCTCCACCGTTCTGTGGGAATTATGGAAAAGAAGAAATAAGCTGAAACATGGAGGAAAAATGTCCAGTAGTAGGTTAATTTTTCAAATTATGCATACTCTGGTTTTACTTATAAAGACAAGGAGAAGAAACAGTAAACATGTCCCGTACAATCGGAGAATAGTGGTGGAAGCTCTAAATAACTACAATCCCAAAGTCAAGGTAACTAAGGTAATATGGAAGCCACCTGACATGGGATGGATCAAAATTAACACAGATGGAGCTTCAAAAGAAAATCCAGGAAGAAGCTCTTGAGGTTTTTTTGTAAGAGATGAAAAAGGGGATATTATGCAAGCACAAGCTCAAGAGATTGGAGAATTGTCTTGTACTAACACACAAGCAGAAGCTATGGCTAAACTACAGGCCTTAAAGTTCATAGAGGCAACACAGATGGATAGAGTGGTGATCGAAACTGATTCACTTTTAATGAAGAACATTGTAGACAAAAGCTGGAAGGTTCCCTGGCAAGTTGTTATTACTTTAGAAGAACTATGGAGACTAATGCAACGAAGAACAGTGGTTATTAAGCACATCCTTAGAGAAGGAAATAAATTGGCAGACCACCTGGCTAACTTAGCACTGGAAAAAGGAACCTTTTGTGGGAGCAATTTTCAAGAGATGGAACCCCAAGGAAGGAGGATAATCAATAGTGACAAGTTAAAGATGCCCTACCTAAGAATTCAAGTGTGCAGAAGATGAAAAGTGAGACTTGAAAAAGGGGAAAAGGAAATTCTCAAGTTCAAATCCTATGGGAGGAGAGCTATGAGGATTCTTTGTTTACTAACTGTTTGTTCAATTTTGCAGGTAATCAAAATATAAAAGCAACACACACAGCGAAAGATCAATGCAACGTAAGCAAGGAAAGCTAAACACTCAGCACATGCGACATATTGAACCAGATGAGAATTTTCAGGCACAAAAGAAGGGGCAACAAAAGAAATATACACAAATTGAAACTTTGCGTAATACATCAAAATTTGGGAAGTGGTGGTATCAGAATCCTTGGATGCTCAGCCCACTACCCAAAATAGGTGTAAAACAGCAAAGTGTTCAATCATTAGTGTTCTCCAAAACGATGCTAAAAAGTTGAGTGAGAGGGATTGCAGAAACGTATAACACTGATAACACACATCAAGAAAGGAACAATACAAAAAGAGGAAAATTGGCAAATACTGCAGAAGAAACATCACAAATCACAACACAGGCATAAACTTGTTACAGAGACATATTTTCACACGAAACAACAAGGGCAACAAAAGAGGTATACACAACTTGTAACTATACTGAATACATTTAAATTTAGACAGTGGTGGTATCAGCATCTTCGGAAGCTCAACCCACTGTTTAATTTTCGATGGAAAACAGTAAAGGATGAAGAATGACAATGAAGCGCAATAAAATCAAGAAGCATAAGTAGATGAACAAAGCAACAAGATACACCACAACAAGCTGAATCAGAGAAAGAAAAGAAGACACCTACCTTAAGAGTAAACACATCGCAGGACCAAATCAAAATAGAGACCACCGCATTCGACAACAACCGCCAACAGATCTGAGCGTCTCGACTGCAACATCATAAAAGAGGACATACGCACAAGAGATTTTTCATGGACAAAAACGAGGAATGAAGAAATGGAAAAAGGAAAGCATCAAAGAATTGAAAGGAGAGTACAAGAATTATACATTAGTTGGCCGGAGGAAGCGAATCAAAATGACAAACTGAAGAAGCTAATAACAAACCGAAGAAGAAGCTGAAGAGTTACCAAATTCAATTAGGAAGCATATCTTTGTTATTTTTTTTATTTTTCTTTATTTCTTAACATTTCTATTTTGTTTAGACTTGATTTTTTTCAATAAACTAGTCAGTGGGACTGGACGCACTGACATTAATTTTAAAAAAAAATTATATTTTGATAATCTCTATACTTTATACTAATTTTTTTTTTGTAGTTTCAAAAGAGTGGATCGTAAGTAATTAGACACAAAATAGAGATGAAAAAATTAAATAAAAAATAAGACAGATAGGAAAACCTAGGGATTGAGGATTTCTTATGTTTAGAATATGCACATTGAAGGATTATTTGTGTTAGGTCATAAACCTTCAATAGGTTTTGACACTCGAGTAATTTGAATCAGAAACAGTGCGAGCAACTTTATATATTAGTCAGAATCACATACCAAAACAAAATTCATTCTTCCCTCGCCAGCCTTGCCAAATAACAAGGACACTTTGTCCTACGACAATCACAATATGGCTTAGAACATATATCCCGCTTCCGTTTCTTCTTCTTGGGTGGAGATTCTGGACTAACTGGAGGATGGAAGGACCCCTTGTATCTTGTATTGTAGGAATGTTGATGTTGATTCCTGAGAATCATAAAAGAATTAAGAACATACAAAAAGAAAAAGACAAAAGAGAGAGAAAAAAATAGTGAACAAATACTCACAAATTTCCAATATCAACAAGTGGTGGTGGGGGCACTTGGGTGGCTGAAGCAGCCTGCATCACCCAGGGGACTTGGGAGGATGAGCTGCCCAAATTTTCAGTATCAACAAGAGGTGGTGGGGACACTTGGGAGGCTGAAGCAGCCTGTATCACCCAGGGGACTTGGGAGGATGAGCCGCCCAAATTTTCAGTTTCAACAAGTGGTGGAGGGGGATCTTGGGTGTCTGAAGCAGCCTGTATCACCCTGGGGACTTGGGAGGATGAGCCACCCAAATCATCATCGTCATAACAATCATCGACAGTTCCTAAACCACCACCAGCTATGCCTTCGCCTTCATTCATACCAAAAGCCCGCAAAAGCATAGCACGTGAGGGCACTTGGGTGGCTGAAGCAGCCTGTATCACCCAGGGGACTTGGGAGAAAGAGCCGCCCAATTCATCATAACAATCATTGAAAGCTCCTAAAGAAGGCAGAACATCTGGTCTATCCTGCTTCCCTTTCTGCTTCTGCTTCTGCTTCTGCTTCCGCTGTGGAGATTCTGGACTAACTGGAGGATGGAAGGACCCCTTGTATTTTGTACTGTAGGAATGTTGATGCTGATTCCTGAGAATCAGAAAAGAATTAAGAACATACAAAAAGAAAAAGAAAAAAGAGAAATAGAAAAAAATAGTGAACAAATACTCACAAATCAACAAGTGGTGGTGGGGGCTCTTGGGTGGCTGAAGCAGCCTGTATCACCCAGGGGACTTGGGAGGATGAGCCGCCCAAATTTTCAGTTTCAACAAGTGGTGGAGGGGGATCTTGGGTGTCTGAAGCAGCCTGTATCACCCTGGGGACTTGGGAGGATGAGCCACCCAAATCATCATCGTCATAACAATCATCGACAGTTCCTAAACCACCACCAGCTATGCCTTCGCCTTCATTCATACCAAAAGCCCGCAAAAGCATAGCACGTGAGGGCACTTGGGTGGCTGAAGCAGCCTGTATCACCCAGGGGACTTGGGAGAAAGAGCCGCCCAATTCAT